>CM070746.1:14004538-14307449 GCA_036346245.1 Bonia amplexicaulis
TATCATTTCATGTTATCTGTAGACAACGCTAAATGTATCTTCTATAATGTGTTCTCTGTAAGTTGTCTATAAAATATAGACAATATTGATACAATAGCACGTAAACTGTCTATAGCAGGCTATTTTCTCACGTTTCGGCCGTCTATAGAATTACAGTCGACTTTCTTCTTTCTCCTCTTTCTCTTTCATCTATCTTAGCAAAATTCCTACGTGGCACCTCTTATAGATAGTTTATATCACTCTATTATACATGCCCTTAGTGGTGGACTCCCTCATCCTGTTTTAGGTTGGCCTTTCTTAGCTGTACGACTTGTATAGTTGTACTCCGGCAGTCAGATCTATTTTTGGTTGGATGGGTATGCCTGATCCGAATATTCCGTTAGAATTGCCAACGAATTGCCAACATAGTCATTCGGAAGTGTCAATATACATTGAAATAAACTGAGTGCTTCACCTTGACGAGGTCAAAGCCAAGTCTCGACAATTTGATTTGTTAGTAAGTGATTGTGTTTTATAGATTCGAAGTCTGTTATTTGTCTTCATTGTCTTGTACCGGCTAAAATTAATGACAACATTCACTAGGTAGCACCTTAGCAGACAATATAAGGCAAACATTTCAACCACGTGAATGCAGTACTATCCAACTTGAGAAATTATGGTAGAGGGGCACTTTCTTAATTAGGGCTATATTTGTGACGTACAGATATTTGAAATCTAGGAGCATGCCTACCTTGCTGTTTTCTAACGAGAGTTGTGCACTTGTGTTTTGCCATGCAAGTCTTTGTAGAATACATGCCAATAGCTGATGACTAGTATATATAGCTATATGCAGAACCTTTCAAGTGACTAATATTTAGTGATTTAAATATTCTACTCTTTTCGTTCCGGAAGTAACAAGCAGACCACTAATCATGCCACAAATATATTGGAACAATCTCAGTTGGTACTAGTATTGGCTATTAGGGCTTTACGGCTCTCATTTGGGGTTGACTGGTCAAGCTCTAAGTTCCAAAGTGTCAATCATCTGTCCCATGATCTGGACATGAATGGACTTAATTGAGTGCGATATTGACTTGTTCGATTGTTAGGTTTGAACTAGTTTGATAGCTTTGTTCTGCCTGTTTGAGAACTGGAGCCCTTGCCCTGTAGAACCCTTGTGAGTTGTTCTTCCTTTGATAGGGGACATAATTCAGGTTGCACTTTCAATTCTGTCCTAAATGAAACAGATCTGACCCACACCCCTTCTGGTGGCCCTTCGTCACCTGTCATTTCATGCTGGAATAAAAGATTGGATAATGGATAGGTTGAATCATCACCGTTACTGAACTTGAATTTGCAAAGGAAAATAGTACCGCACAGTGCAAAGTGATAATAGGAAAAAAATGGTACTTTGCTTTTCAGTTCTATTGGAACATGGAGAGTCACTTATGAGCTAAACCTTTATCTGGAGAATTGAATATCCTAATAATTTATGCACAAGCTAACAGTTTTTCTTTACAACTGAAATTGTTCGCATGGTACCTTACAGAACATAAAACTAAACCAAAATTTACCAGGTTTCGAAATCCTACTTTGTGCTGAGCTTGCAATTTCTTTATTCACTGGTATGTCGGCAACCATATTCTGAATAATTTTGCTTGGGATGCGCACTGCATGTGGTTGGTATGAAAATGATAGCCTAACTGGAGCATGTTCCATGTGATAACTTTTTGTGAAGACCTTTTTGTTTATAATAACCCAATGTTTGTGCATCCCATTTTCTTTCATTTTTTAGAAGTTTTCTTAACTTCTTTATTGGCTCTAGTCGTCATTATAGATGCATGCATGATTAAGTGGCAGGCTGACTTCATTTATGCTGCGCATGCGTCAACTAAATGTTTACCCATATTGGTTAGGCAATGCCTTAGGTACTTTTGTGAAATTGGTTGCTACAAACTCTAGTTAGGCCGTCATAAATATCAAAAGTAATAAAGGAACTGCATTCTCTTTAATCATAACTGCTCCGTTTCTGTTTTTTAAAAAACCATTATGCCAAAAATTAGTTATATACAGGTCATCGCTTTTTAACAGTTGCCAACCTCCCAGAGAAAGACCGTTAGTCCAAATATGACTACCAGTTATTGTTGAGCTAATAAAGGAACTTGTCCCAACCATTGTTCTTTAAAAACGCTAGTCAGGCGGTGGGGTGGCACCTAGTTGCTGATTAGGTGAGCTAGGTGGCTGCCTAGGCGGGAAAAATGGGTGAGACAGTCAAGGCAGAAGGGTGGCGCCCAGCGCCTAGGCGGCCACCTTTTAGAACAGTAGTCACTAGTCCCAACTCCCAATAGTTATGGTTGGTGCTATTAGTTTCCCAGCTTCCAACTTTACAAGAAAAAGGGTTATTAGTTCTCACTTGACTGCATTTATCTCACCGAAGCTACAATCTTGTATTGTTCTTTCGAAGTTATTTACAAATTTGTACTACTAGGTTGATGAGATAGATGCAGAACATACTATTAAAACTATATCATATCTTATACCCATGTACAAGGGAGCAAACTCTTGATAGGAGGCATATTAATTGTGAGTTTTTGGTTATACAAATACCGTCCAGTAGTGCATCTCTCACACACTTGAAGCTAACACGAGTGCACGACAATTACCATGTGAAATTTGGCCCGGGGCTCTTTTCTGCCACCTCTCTTCACCCCATTACACCATCTTTTTTATACCCTGATGTTAATGCCTATCATTAGTTAGAATACATGCCTAGTAGGGACTCCTTATGATCAAAAGGAAAAAAATTGGTATGAGGGTGACCCTATGTTAGGTGAGGAATATTACATCCTTAGTTAGACAAGCCATTTGCAACTTAGGCTTCTCTGTCAGTTGGCAATATAATGACTCAGAGGTGTGGAAATGCTTCTTTTGGATTGCTTGCCACAATGCTTATCATTTGTTTGGTTCATACCCCTTTGTTAGCGTGCATCAGAGGCTTGCAAATTTTCAAACACACAGTGCTGTGCACTCAGCTAATTTGTGTGCCTGTCTGATTTCGTACTAGAATAGTTTGCCATATTATCTTGAGATTCATGGCCTGGATTAGTCATGTGATTGTGTTAATTGTCAGATGCAGTTGTTATTAATGACCTCATTGTGTAGCTGATTATACTAGACAAACTCAAACCAACATGTACACTGATTCACCAGTCTCATACCTCCTGCAAATCGCATGTGTGCCCAGAACAGATTGTGATCTAATATTCATGCATGCTATGCTAACCAATTATTACCATCATATTGTGTTGCAATAGATATTTAATCATCAGTGCATCAATGACATGATGAAGTATGTTGGGGTTCATAATTAGGCTCAAACAACTTTGCCTCGACATTTATTACTTACAACTTTGCGTGCCTGCATGGCACTTCATGTTCATTGACGATTAGACATACTAGATGAGTTATGAGGCTGAGGCTAGTTTTTTGGTCATCACCTGTGTGTCTCGAACTCTTCGTTGGATTTGCAATTGCTTTACATAACAAAAGTATGGTTAGGCACCAGGAGCTTTGCAGCTGGTGTCAAGGCACATTTTGATGGTAGAACCAGAAATAGAGAATTTGAAAGGGGAGTTGAGATTTGCAATTGCTTTACATAACGAAAGTATGGTTAGGACTCACAAATTAGAGTTCATGTGTGTATGGCTGCAGTTAAGACTATTTTGATAATAATGCTTATGTCTTACATCTTAAGAGTTTGAAATCCAGTCAAAGCTCCTGTTATACGTGCTTAAGGATGGTATGGAATTGGATTTCAGTTCAAATATACAACTATATCTTATAGAATTGTTAAAGAAGGAAATTGTATCATTGATTTTGTTGTTCCATGGTTACATCCAAATACCCAGGTTATTCGTGCCTATAGTTGAAGTAACTTTCTGATTCATTAATGCCCTATGTCATATGTTGTCTTAGTGGCTTATCTCAGCCATGTAGTAATTGGTAGAACGGTTGCTGCAGCTGGAAATATGCATTATGTTAATCATAGTTAGAAAGGAAGGAATGAAACATGCCAAGAGGCTAACTCTTCTTGATTTTGATTTTTACTCCAGGTAACCTACTTCAAGTGTGGAGGCGTCTCCCTTGGTGTTGGCATGCAACACCATGTCGCGGATGGCATGTCTGGCTTGCACTTCATTAACTCATGGTCTGACCTCTGCCGTGGATCTCAAATTGCGGTCATGCCCTTCATCGACCGCACTCTCCTCCGTGCCTGTGATCCACCGACTCCATCTTACCCACATGTTGAGTACCAGCCTGCCCCAGCCATGCTGTCCTCCATGCCCCAGGCTCTCACTGCGAAGACTATGCCGCCTACCACTGCTGTGGACATCTTCAAGCTCACCCGCTCAGACCTTGGCCGCCTGCGCTCGCAGCTCCCCACAGGTGAAGGTGTGCCATGGTTCAGCACGTATGCAGTGCTAGCTGCGCATGTCTGGCGATGTGTCTCCATTGCACGCGGCCTGCCTCCTGAACAGCCCACCAAGCTGTATTGTGCCACTGATGGGCGACAACGTCTGCAGCCTCCACTTCCAGATGGTTACTTCGGCAATGTCATCTTCACCGCCACCCCACTTGCTAAGGCAGGCAAGGTGACCAGCGGGCTGGCTGATGGAGCAGCGGTCATCCAGGGGGCGTTAGATAGGATGGACGATGACTACTGCCGCTCAGCATTGGACTACCTTGAGCTGCAACCGGATTTATCAGCACTGGTCCGTGGAGCACACACTTTCCGGTGCCCTAACCTCGGACTCACCAGCTGGGTGCGCCTGCCGATCCATGACGCTGATTTCGGATGGGGCCGGCCGGTGTTTATGGGTCCTGGTGGCATCGCGTATGAGGGGTTAGCGTTCGTCCTCCCGAGCGCGAACAAGGACGGCAGCCTGTCCATCGCCATCTCGTTGCAGGCTGAGCACATGGAGAAGTTTCAGAAGCTGATCTTCGAGGTGTAAACAGACTGCATTACTTACGTCAGAGAGGAGTTATAGGGGCAAGAAGCTTTAGGTTGTGCCGAGCTTCTCCGGGTTAATATGCCTGAAGTTTCAAGTGAACACAGTGGCTGTGTTGTTGCTCTTGTTGAGTGAATCCATCGACCAGCCACTCTTTTAATGCCTTCGGTTGGATGGCTATTTTGGACAACATCTAATTGTAACTATCAATAATGAGTTTTCCTTTTTACTGTTTTGGAGAAATCAAATATGAGGAAAGGGGATTGTTCACTGCCTTCAGCATCAAATGCTCACTTGCTTTAACTTCAGTTCATTTTGGCAATGCGCAAGAATGTATAGTGCAAGACTAGCCTGTCTTGAGTTTGAGCTGCAAGTGAATGAATACTGTATGTATCATGTAAGATTGATTGGAATTTTCTTGCCTCTATCGCAAAGCTGCATTCCTGTTGTCTTAGTGCCTGTTTTTTTTGGCTGTGGCTTATGGCTTTTGGCTGAAATTTTTGAATTTTAGCTGTTTACGGTACAGCTTGCGATTTTGGCTAGTACAGATATTAAGCTTTTAATGTGTACTACGTTTAACTTGTAGACCCCATCTTAAGAAAATACTTCGTTTAAAAGTTAGATACTGTAGCAGCTGCGAGAAACCAACCAGTTTCTTCACTGCCGAGCATCCCCTTAGGCGTCGCCCATAACGGGTTCGTGCCTCCTTTTTTCATACTTAGAAAGAGCCATGATCTGGAGGAGACTCTCCGGGACTGACTGCGCAGTTGTACATGCAGCCGGAGGAGGAAGAACCAGACGGAGAAGAAGATGCGCCCGTGCTCTTCCATCGCGATCCATTTGGGTTGTCCATTGGCGGCAAAGCCGTCGCGGACTCCCCCGCCTCGTGCGGGCTCGTTTCCTTAGGCAAGAAGCGTTGCGCCCCGAGGAGAGAGGACACGTGTCCTGTAACTGCAGCCACACCCGTTCCGTTTAAATGCTAGGGCTGGCATGCGACTGACATGTGGGCACCACGGACTCTGGGGTTGACCCATTTCCACTGCACTCCACTCCAGCCGTTCAAAACTTCGAAAGACGAAACCCGAGGCCACGGCCGAGGGCGTCCTCCCCGCCGCCTCCGCTCCACCCTCCCCGCCTTCCTCTTCCACGATCAGGCGGCGTCCGCGACCGCCGACGCCATCCGTCTAGGCCGCGTGTCTCCGCAGCCGCTGGCCACCCGCCGCCGCGACGCGAGCGGTCGAGCGTTCCGTGGATGATGGCGCGCGCGGCCACGTGCGCTGCGCGGGCTCCGCCGCGCCGCGACCGTTGGCCTGCCTCCGCCGCCGCGCCACCAGCGTTGGCTTGACGCGGGCGTGGCCGCACCGTGCCGCTGCCACAACGGCTGTCCGGGCGCCACCGCGCCTTGGAGGCGTTGGCCCACCGGACGCCTCGCCTCCGTCGCTGCCCCGCCTTGGCCATGCCGTGATGCTGCCACGCCATGTCCATCGCCCGGCCGGCTGTGCTGCGCCGCCATGGCGCCCTGTGTTGTGATCGCTAGCCGCGGCCACGGCGCGCGCCCCGTGTGCGCGTTCTGAGTTGGCGCCCGTGTGCTTGCCCAAACGCCGCCGCGCCGCTCCCCAAGTGTACCATACGTGCGAAATTGGTGAGGATGCCATGTACTCCTACATCACAAATCAAATGAATTTGAGAGAATTTTTTTCCAGCTTCTGTTTTAGTAATTCGTTGGCGTGATTGTGCTACCTGCTTGATGGGAATTTTGCAGGTACACTGTGTGCTACTTGTGCCACTCTTCGTAACAACAACAGGTACTATATCATAAGCAGCTTCTAACCTTTTGCTATGCCAATTTCCGGTTACATTATCTATCTAGTGTTATTGTTCGTAGATTTAGGCGAGGTTGATAATCGTGTAGTACATCTGGTTAGCACCACAGAGTATGTTGAGAAGAAGCAATCAAGAACTAGAGATAATCACAATATTTGACCTGGTTATAAAATATTATCCAGAAAAAAAGAAATCTAAAGAAAAGGGGAAAAAACCACCAACTCTACAGAGCCTGTGAGTAATGTGGTACAGCTAGCACAGTGAAAAAGAACGCCCGGGTACAGGCTGGTAAAACAGATAGGCGTACTACTCCATTTGTCTCTCCTCCTTTGATGCTTAATTGCAGGTTTAATCCACTAGTCATTAGTTGTTAATTGTACTGTCGTCAGAATCCTAGCCTGAGTTTAACACTTTGCCTTGCTTTGGATTCCGATTTTATACCAACAAACTTCCTAATTAGGCCAGGTTAATCACCCCTCGCGCACGAGCCGAGCCACGCAGAGCGAGCCGATCCCCCGCGCGGCTCGGTTGCCCGGTCGAAGCAAGGTGTGAGGCGTGGACTTGGCGGCGCTGGCTATAAGGCCCCCCCACCCCTCCTTGCATGGACGCCACTTTTGCTTGTAAAGAAAGACCAGCGCAAAGGTGAGATCTCCCTCCCCTCCCCACTCCTGCTCCTCTTCTCCGCTCTTAGTTTTGTTCGTCTCCTTCCCCCAAAACCCCCGTAAGATCCCCCCCTTTACACCTCTTGTTCGATCTCATCTTGCTCGGTCTCGCGTGTCCGTGTGTTTTTAATGCAGCAGCTGTTCTTCTCCGTGTTCTTGCTGTTGTTCTTGTCGGGTAGTGCTACGTGCTGAGGCCTTGGGTCTCCAGAGCTTTGTAAGATTTCAGCCCTCCCCGTTCTTACCGTGCGTTCTTGCGTGCTTTTGCTGTTTTTGATGTTTCTGTTGCCGATCTTGCTGGTGCTGGTGGTTTTCTTGGAGGAGGGAGGCTAAACGAGCACCGGCGACTCTATGGTGATCTCTGTTCGCCTCTCTTCTCGGAGCTCGGCGGTCTTGTCCTTTCTCACCGTCCGTTTCGTGATGCCTGGCCCCCTCTTGTTGTTCTCGGTGCCAACGATGTGGAATGTTTGTCGAGTGCTAGTGATCTTACTGTTCGAGAGTTCGTCTCTCTTCTTGAGGCCCTTCGGCCTCCAAAACTTTCGCGAGATTTTTACCACTCTTCGATCTTCTCTGGTGTTCTTGCGTCCCCTTTCCGCCTTCTTCCTGCTGTTGCTGTTGTTGCTATTGCTCTAGTTGGTGGTTTTCTTGAAGCAGGAAGAGGAGGCTAACGAGCACCCGCGACTCCATGGTGATCTCTGTTCACTTCTCTCCTCGGAAGTCGGCGGTCTTGTTCTTCCGACCATCCGTTTCTTGATGCATCCTCTAGTTGTTTTTGGTGCTACTGATTTGTACCGCAACACGAGGATAGCTGTTTCGTGACTTCGTCACCGTTGCTTGCTTTTTTTTAACTTTATTTTCTGTTTCGGAGTGTTTAAGAGATCGCCGTTTCTTCACGTGGGTTTAGGGTTTTAGAACATGTGGATTTGTACCATCCTTTTCTTATTCCTCCTGTCGTTAATTGTTGCTGCTACTGTTCTTGATTCTAATGCGTGAGCGATAACTAGATGGTCTCCGCTCGTCTCTCTTATTACCTGTTTCTTGCTTTAATTTCTGTTTTGATATGTTAAATCTCCGTTTCTTCTTTGTTTCATTTTTTATTTAGCTTTGCTCGATGATATCTGTTCGTTCTTGTTGTAGTGTGGTAATGTACGCTGCAAACTAATTTTTGATTCCCTTTTTCTTTTTTGATATGTCGTAGAGGTTGCCATTCCTTGATGTGGGTTCCTTCTTCCTGCCCGAGTGATTGTTTTTTGCAATACTGAACGGTGTTACTCTTGTTTATTACCATTTTCTTGTTTGATACCACTTCCCGGGACGTTGTGCACTGTCACATTGTTAAGTAATTCGTTCCTAGCAAACTTATCTATTGGGCATTGTTAAGTAATTCGTTTCTAGTTGTTGAAAGCTGTTGTGCACTGAAGCTCGGATATATATGTTTATCCTTCTTTTCGGAATTAATGTTTAAAATTGCCTTTCTGGGTTTTGATATGTTGAAAATGTTGTCATATCTTCAAGTGGGTTTCTTCTTTCAGATTGACTGGTTCGTTCTTGCAGATGATCGCACTCTTGTCTACTACCCTTTTTTTGTTCCTTTTCACTTCACTCGTACAGAATGCCCTGATAAATGGCCTGTTGTTTGTAAACATATAAAAATAGTCCTGGAAATTCACATAAGTTAATCATCTTATCTCACTTTGAAATTTGCTAATTGTGATTTGGGTTTTGTGAAGCTTCTATGTATTTTGTTACGGTAAAGTCTTAGTTCACCTTAGTTTTAACCTTGGTGATAGATCTTAGGTGAAAAACATGGCATAAATGCATCCTGAAGATTGCTACTTCCAAATTATTTAAACATCCTGGAATGCATTCAGGGGCCATGTTTCCAAGACTCAGTTACACCCTGTCATAGAAATGCTTTCATTGGATCATTTCAAAACCATCTTTGTTGGTTCCTCATTCATGGAAAGCATAGGGCCAAAAGAATGGCAAGTTATGATTTGAGCTTTGCAAACAGTGGTATATCTATCTTTTTTTATTTCTGCAATGTAGTTCCTATTCTACATACAATAGCAGTATAGTACGATCGTGCCACTGAACCTTCTTATTTGTATTTCATCAATGCTTTCTGGTATTTATGCGACCTGTAACCAATGTCAGTTTGTTCATTTCCTCTAATTTTCTTGATACAGATTTTAGGATATTTTATTCATATTGTTATGTTTCAGGAAGGCAAACTCCACTATGAGTGCATTTGAGAGCATACGGGATGTGACATCAAAGCGTACTAACAGGGGAGGCAATGGCAGACTTGAGTATGCCGTGTCAGACATGAAAGGATACCGTCCAAATATGGAAGATGCAGTGAGTAACCTTCAAGTCTTTTATAGGATCTATGGGTGGATAGTTCTACGAAATACGTGATTGACTTGCAAGTAATTTGGGTGAAATATTAAAGCCTAATTTGTAGCCTTCTTATTCTCCAGCATGCAACTTTGGAAGATCTTGATGTTTCCACTGCTACATCATTCTTTGCTGTTTATGATGGCCATGGAGGTTTGATCTTCAATCTCGTCCTCTTATGAACAATAAAATTCAAATCTATGATACCGATTGAAGGGATATTCATACTGGCATTCATAACATTCTTTTGATATATAAGCTTCAGTACACTCAAGAGTTCTGTTGATCCATCCTTTTTTTTTGTAATAGGTAGCATTTACCACAATAGTTATGTATGATGACCATCTGAGTTATTTATTTTCTGTTTCAGGACGTGCTGTAGCACAATATTGCGCGACACACTTTCATCTTGAGGTTCTCAACCATCCAGAGTTTCGTGGTAATCTGCCTAATGCAGTGGGGAGCACATTTTTCAGGTTATTTTCTCGCTAATTAATTGATGCACTCTATATTTTTTGTCCATAGTTACACCTGTTGCACATGCAAATATGAAATATGTAATCGATGTTCCCACTTAATTGTTGCAGAATGGATGAGTTGCTGAGAGAAAAGGAGGCACGGGAGGAATTAACTGAGTGTAGTGGTAAGGACTATTACGAACAACCTGACAAGGCCTCTTTCCTCAATTGTTTGTGTGTGAAGGTAATATCTCAATTATTTGTATGTAGAAAAATGTAAGATTCAGAAAACGCACGGTAATATCTCAATTATTTGTTTCCAGAGACCTTCCTATCATGGGCCAATAGATGAAGGATGTACCGCGTGTGTGGCTCTCATTAGAGGCAGGCAGATCATTGTTGGAAATGCTGGTGATTCTCGTTGTGTACTCTCAAGGAATGGTCAGGTGCGGTGACTTTCTTGTCAAGTGTCTGGCTGGTACATAATCAGCATGCTATCTTGTCATAATAGATGCATTCTAATGGTGCCTAAGTTTATTTACATTGTATTCAAAGGCAATTGCTTTATCCACCGATCACAAACCAATCGTTCCAAATGAAGTCCAGAGAATACAAAACGCTGGATGTTCCATAAGGTATTCTAGAGGTGCCTATCGTATTGATGATGGAATCGCCGTCTCAAGAGCGATAGGTATAGTTTTATCTGATTTTTTGGTTGGCTGTGGGGCTATACAATCTATTACATTGCAATTGATGTTTTGCTTCCTTACATTTCAGGTGATATGAAGTTCAAGAAGAATAAAGATCTGTCTCCTCAACTACAAGCACTGACTTGTACTCCCGAAATTCGCTCTGTAAGTGTAACAAGTTGTGTTAACGAAGTGTAAGTTTGTCCCACTTGATATGGTTTGATGAAAAATGACCCATTTTTCTGTTAGGAAAACATAACTGATGATACTGAGTTTCTTGTTATAGCATGTGATGGAATCTGGTAAGTCCTCAGCTAAAAAATAACGGAAGCAATTGCTCTATTATGCTTTGCTCCCATGTCCATGATTTCATGCAGAATATATGTACTCCAAATGACAGTTATCTTTCACACACTTGCTCTATTATGGTTTGTTGATGTTGGTTCGGTTAAATTTGATTTGCTTTGGATTGTTCATCACCATGTATATTTCATTTCTGTATGGTTTCTCAAACTAGTGGATTTAAGTCATTTCCTGAGTTAAATGTGATGGCCTCAGAGAGGTGGAATGTCTGCCAATTCCTGTGTGCTAGTACTTTTTAATGTCCAGTTAATTATTAACTTGATGACATGAATATCTGATGGTTGGAAATGATCATAAAATATATGTGATTTATCTTTTAAGAACTTGAAGAACCTGGATATTACCATTTTGGGCCTGCATATCGTTGGCGGTTAATGGAACATACCTGGTGAAGTGGTGATAAGAATTGTTCCCAGCCTGACCAGTACTCATTGACGTAATTAATTTTTCTCCAGTTCTTTGCTCTAAATTTACACACCTCTCTCTTTTTTTCTTTTGTAGGGATGTCTTGTCAAGCCAGGAGTTGGTTGATTTTGTAGGCATGTGCATGAGATCTGTGAGTACCCCAACCACCCCACCCCAAGCATATCTGGCTTTCTGCTTGTCTTGACTGCGATACGTTAAAAGAAAAAATCGGGGTGCATAGTATGTTTCTAGAAATGGCTTCATACTGAGTATGAAGTATGTGCAGCATATCTTGTCTTGAATGTAGTAGTGACATGTAATATATAATATCCTCTACATGGTATGGTGATTGGCCTAGTTAATTGGTTATCTGACTGATTGGCATTTCAAGTCTACATTCGAAGAGCGTAGCATGTTTTGCATCTTGTTCATTTGCTTATTAGATTTGTTATTCCCGTTGCGTTGACATATGCTGTGACCAACACAGGAGATGAATCTGGGGTCCGTCTGTGAGGCCCTTCTTGATCACTGCCTATTAAGACCAGGGGCATTGGACAACATGACCGTCGTACTGGTTCGTTTCAATCACCCGCTCCCCACCACCGACGACAAGTCCACTGATGACGAGGGCCGCAACAAGGGCAAAGCCGTCTTCGAAGTTGGCGCTTCCTCCCGCCCCAGAAGCAATGAGTTTTGAATCTTAACTGCAGAGTCTTGAATTCTTTCTATCAGGAGAAGAGGAACCTTGATTCCATATGAGTAGTTTGCGTACTTCGTAGTTCGTACTGAGGAGACGTGATTTGGCTTGTTTTCGTTTTGACTTGAGGATGATGCTTAATTGGCTAGTACTCTTTTTAAATGCCAACTGCCTTAAGAACTTCTATATGCTGCCTATATGTGTCTTTCGTCACTCCTGATGTGGATCTCGTGATGAAGCCTAAATGCTATGCTAGCTAGCATTACGTATACATATACATGTTGTGCATTTTGCATTCCGCGCACCATATTGTGCAAAGGTTATACATGGTGTTCACGTCCTCACTGCATTCAGAATATTATGGCTGGGCGGGTGGGGTCGCGGGCGGATGGGAGCTGGGGCGCCACCTACTCGACATCGCCTGCTTCGTCCACCCGTTGCTCGGCCCCGCGCACACCGACTCCCGCCCGCGACCCCACCTGCCGCCGCCGCCGCTCCCCCTCCCCGCGCCTGAGATCGGCGGCTCCCTCCGGGCCTTCCCCGACCTCCGCGGATTCTCCGCAGACTTCGTCCCTGCCCCTGCCTGCTTCCCTGCCGCCCACTACTGCTAGTGTCGCGGATGATGTCGTGGGAGCAGTGCGCGCCCTTGCGGCGCGGCCCGAGGCGTGGATTGACTTCCCCGTGCTCGCACTCGACGAGAGTAATGCTCTTAGGTGTAGGGAGTTTGTTTTTGATGCTATTGATTACAGGTTCCTCAAAGCTCTCATGGTTTCGTTCTGATCCATGTGCTAATCCATGATTGCTTAGAATAATCAGAATGTTTGCATGCTTTCTGTGTCAAATTTTGATGACTATAGGTGAATAAAAGGAAATCATTTATGTTGCCTCAGCTAAATTGTTCACGTAGTAGATTTCCCTGATACTTTGTCGAGTTTAGATATGAGCATGATCCGTACACTTTGAGTAATCATGTTCTCTATTCGTGATACTGCAGATAAAATTGAGCCTCTCCTAGACTTATCGACAATGGAGTGGATGCGGCCGACAGAGCGCCAGTGAGGTAGTGAGCTTTTATTTCTCTCTTTTTTGTTTTGTTTCTTTTCTATTTATATATGAATTTGAATTGTACAAAAATAAAATACTATATTTGTGTCAATCTACCTTAGTCATTTGAAGTTTTGAGCCCACCCTCCATTTTTATCCCGGCTTCGCCACTGTCTGCATTCAAGGGAGCATCGCTTAACAACAATGCAGCAAAAGTTGCTGTTAGTAAGGATGAGCAGAACTCTCTTACAAACAAAATAGCTATTTCAACTGCAGAGCTGATGACCGAACGAGATCATATATACATTGAGAATAAGTGCTGAGTTTGATAATTTCAGGTAAAGAACCGGAAGTGACAGTGTACTAAAAAAAGGAAGTGGAAATGAGAAGCTTTCTTTGATGACAAATGTGCAAGGTCAAGTCATAGATAGCTCTTTTGCCTGTCCTTGACAACTTTTAAAGAGCAAAGACACAAGGAAATATGGAAACAGAGCGAGAAGAGAAAATAAATAACGGCTACCAGATCATGATCATCAACAACAATTTTATTTAGATGCTAAATTCATTGGGTGTTGAAGATATTGAAACTGAGATACAAACCCAATGCCGACATAACTTCTCTGGCGTTTAGACATGCTTCTCTGGCGGGCCATTTGACCCTATGGTAATCAGTACTAGCAAAGTAGCAATGCATGAACTGAGATACAGGGATGTTAAAATTCAGCATCCTTTAGACCTGTAGTTACATTTCATATCAAATTTTGCACCTTCTAAGATTTGGTCTTAAGTTTCTAAATACGTGTATGTATATGTGTGTGTATGTATGTATGTATGTATGGATATATGTGTGTGTGTATGTATGTATGTATGTATGTATGTATGTATGTATGTATGTATGTATGTATGTATGTATGTATGTATGTATGTATGTATGTATATATATATGTATATATATGTATGTATATATATATGTATGTATATATATGTATGTATGTATATGTATATATGTATGTATATATATATTCGCCACTGTTCTATGAAAAGCGTACTAGGCGCTAGGTCGCTACTGTTGGGGCCGTGCCGTGAGGCAGGGAAAGCCAAGCCGAAACAGCAGCGGAGCGGCGTGGCCCTGCCCGGCCCGGCGCGGGGCAGCACGCCAGCATCAGCGGCGGCAACGTAAGGCGCGGGAAAAGTGGGCGGCCGAAAGGCGGAACGGAACCGGCAAGCGCGCGCGCGGCGGGAGGTGGGCTTTTTTTGCCGCGCGCAGGGGCACGGGTGCGGGCTTCGTGATTCCTATGTCCGCGGCCGCGCGCGGAGCCAATCGGCAGCGCTCCACGCGGACTGCGGCCTAGACGCCCTCCGCCCGGGGGGAATTGGGGCTTCGTATGTCCCGGCACGGAGGCCCGGCGGCACACGCAGCAACGCCGCGTCTGCGTGCATTACGAAACGCTGCCCAGCGGCACAGGCACCACGACGTGACTCGCAAACCCAATGCCGACATAGCTTCTCTGGCGTTTAGACATACGACGAGAGCTTTTCTATCGCATGCCCTTCTCTATCGTCAGATCCAACTTAAAACGAGGAATCTAAGCCATCTAATCCAATGTAGCAAAAAACTGATGAGGCGCATCAATTATTTAGTAAACTTGTAACAAATCTCTATCCTAATTGCAATAAAAAATCTTATGCAACAAATTTGTAGCCCAACTGCAATAAAAAATCCCCATGCTACAATATTTAAGGAGACTCATTGCAACAAATAAGAACACTTAATACAACAATTTTAAAAACTTGTTGCAACAAAACGAGATAAAGCTTGCGACATACATAATGAAATAGGATGTCTCTGCACCTTCTCACATCAATACTTCACTGCCTATCCTTTTTGTCATCCGACGCACCTTGTCTCCTCTGGTCTCGGTCCTATGAGATTCGACGAGCTCTGCCACCTCCTCTGGACTCGGTCCTACGAGATCCAATGAGCTCCACCGCCTCCTCAGAAGAGGACACCTCTGCACGAGAGCTCAAGCTGCAAGCTGCAGAAGATGAACTCTCAGCGACTCAAGCTGCAGAAGATGAACTCTCAGTGACGAGCTCTGACCGACGGTAGTCAAACTCGCTGTCCTTGAGCACAAGCATCGCGAACGAACTCCACGAGCACGATGGTAGGGCAAAAGTAGACGTGGAGCATGGTGGGAGTTCGCCAGTGACGAATGTTCGACCGGAGCTTTACGGGTCTGATGGAAAGGGGGAGTGAGGCCACCGAGGAGAAAGCAGCTATAGGGAGGAACGGATGGTTGCGGCGCCGTGGTCATGTGGATAAGGCGTCCGATTATACATGCAGTCATTATACATCAAGAGTCAAGAGTAACAATATGCTTAGCGAAGGGCCTCAATGGATCATTACCAATGTGTGACGTACAAGGGTAACGTTCCACCACACTCAGTCAAGAGTCAACGCACAAGCCAGTCATAGGTTAACATCAACGACGATTAACAACACCAACCCAAAATGGCAAAACCAAACTTGGTGTCATATCGCAGTGAATGAAAACCCAAACAGCGCAACACACACTACAATGCCGAAGACTACCACAAAGCGAAGCAAAATTTTGGACCTGCAACGATAGATTAATAGGCTCATAAAATAACAGTATAAGCAGATTTAAAGCTCAAAATAGGTCACTTGGATGGTATCAAAACTCATGAAAGTGTGCAGCAACATATTGGTAATGAGCCACTGAGGCCCTTCGCTAAGCAATAGCAACAAAATTCCAATCACATTAAACCCAGGACACAAAACCTACTACAGTACCCTCTAATTTAGATGATGCCAATCTTGTTGGCCACATCGAGAGCGTCGTAGTCCGGTGTCAGCTTCACGTAAGCCTTCTTCTTCCCATCAGGCCTGCAAGACACAGAATTGATCACTTAGCTACACGACACAGCAAATCAAGCCGTGCAACGAAGAAACATGGAAGCAAAATGCTAACCTGATCAGGGTGTTGACTTTTTTTGCCTGAATGTCGTACATCTTCTTGACGGCAGCCTTTATCTTCTTCTTGTCTGCCTTGAGGTCAACAATGAAGACCAGAGTGTTGTTGTCTTCGATTTTCTTCATTGCAGATTCAGTGGTAAGGGGATACTTAAGAATTTGGTACTGATCAAGCTTGTTCCTTCCAGGCGTACTGATTCTTGGGTATTTTGGGTCCCTAGCCTTCTTCAGGGTCTTGGGACGATGAAATGTCACAGAAGTGCGGATCTTCTTGACTGACTTCTTGATTGCCCCAGACTTCACAGCCTTGGCAACCTTCAAGGCTTGGCTCTTGACATCACCCTTCTTGGCAGGAGCAGCTGGTCACGATTGGATAAAATAATCAGCACATGCATCCTATACTTAGCCAGTAAACCATACTTGAAAAGCCAGATTGAAGTGGGTTCATGAATTCTCACGAGAACAACAGTATTGAGTCAAGTTTCCGGCACATTGTAAACAATAAAGTGTGTAGTATAGTGATAAGAATATGCAGAGCATAGCACAGAAGTTCCCTTCCATTTGCAAAAGAAATGTTAGCATCACAATTTGCCTATTCTATACTTGTTAAAGAACAAACATAAATGGGCCAGCAAGCAGGAGTGTAGACCATTGCATTCAATTCATAATACCGGGACCTTATTTAATTCAGCAGTGAGACCAATATATTACGACGCAAAGCAAACAAGAACTATTGAATGATCCCCAATCTCAAACAATTGACATGCGGGCATCAACCTTCTCAATCAGAAATAGGCACAAGCAGAATCTTGGAAAATTATTTTTGTACCTTTAGGAGCCATTGGAGCTTCTCAGGGCAGCCTCTTAAACTGTACGCAAAAAAAAGAGCAGTGATCTCAGGTGGGCGAAGAAACAACAGATTGAGAAAAATGTCACGAGGAATTGAAATAAAGAAGGTGCTACAGTGTTAATCGAGAAAGCCTCAGAACTCAGCATAGAAGGCGCACGGTGCTATTAGCCGAGTAAATATAAAGATAAGCCATTTGACATCAGTTCCCACTACCATTTAAACAAATCCAGGAAAAACAGTAACAGCAACAACTAGAAACCTAAGCCCTAATCCAATTTCCCGTGAACCCTTGGCGCAGATAAAGTTCTTCATGACGAAATCATGTAATCACCATCCACCGAAGCTCATATACCCAACTGATTAAGAACCCACGCATCCAAGAGCCACCGTAAAGCTAATCACTTCAAAGTCCAAATCAACCATAATGAGCACACACAAAACATAAACATCTTCCCTATATATCTTCAGTACTAAAGGATCAGGCTACTAATCTATAACAGGATGACCTAGAAAACCTTCAGATTAAAAAAAACAGCTACTGCTACGAGCTACGAATGGCGACATGAACAATACAAGAGATGGAGCAACACTCGCAAGTATGGAGCGGATCCGGCCTCGCTCACAGATGAAGACTCAAGAGGACGCACGAGCTCGACGCCGGCTACCCAGCGAAGAAATGCGCTCGAAGGGGAAGCAAGGAAAACCGGAACATGAGCCCGGCGGTGGAGGAGGGGCGAGAGATGGGAGGTGGCGGCGAGCAGCGTACCTTACCTCTCCCGGGCGGACGCGGAGCGGAGCGAAGCGAAGACGGCTGAGAAACCCTAGTTGCCTCGCGGGCGGGATCTTATATGGTGGACTCGAGCGACTCCCCCTAGGGCACGGGTGGGCTGGGCCATACGGCACATCGCGACGCCGTGCCGGCCCAATAACTCATGTTGAATCACTGATATCTTACGGCCCAATAAATTCGTGATCGGCTGGCCCGTCTGGATTTTTTTGGTGAGAATCCTGGCCCGGCTGGACTTGCCGGGTGAGTGTTGAGTTTGAGTAACCAACCGATCGACGATGACTCGTATCGGTTTCCGAACCGAACCGAACACGATACGTTAAGTAAGCCGTTCTCCCAGCGCGATGAACGGCAGCTTACGATGGCGGACCGCGGGCACAGCAAGGGGTACAGGCGGCTCGTCAGGAGGAGCGAGCTGCAGGTGTCGCCGTGCGTTCACGACGACAGCATCGTGGTCAGGTGCACCCTTGTCGCCAGCGGGAAGCCAATGAGTTTACCTCCTCGCAGGAGCGCACCCAAGGACGTCGTCGACGACAAGGCGCCAGAGCCTGGCCCTTCTCCACCCGGCACCTCGGGCGCGGCTTCTGTCTGCTCGCCGAGTTCTCCAGGCACAAGGCGGCCCTCGCGCTTGGGCAGTGCGTGCGCTCCCGGGAGTTTAGCGTCGGCAGGTGCAACTGGTTCATCAACATGTACCCGAACTGTTACGCTATGGTAACCCTTTTTATATATAGTAATTTTTGAATCAAATCAAAATTTATGAGATACAATACGAAATGCACTATATCAAAAACGAAGAATATAAATCTCATAGAGATTACAAAAATAATAACACCGAAGCACCCTGTAAATTTTAGTTTTATATATAGTAATTAGCTTGTTGCTCACCCAAAGCTGCAAATTTTATTTTTTCTGTTTTTGCACTAAAGCAAGCAAATAATATGCCTCTTACCTTGTGTTATCGATGAGATTGATACACAGCTTCTCTGTGGCACATTTCTGTACAGTCAATGAGTCAATACTATCTCCATCCACTTTCACATACGTTTTAGCTTCTTTTTTAAACTCCACATACCTTTTAGTTATTACAACACACAATCAGGATTGTATGGCAACACATAAATAATTGTTTCTCTCCAAATGGAAGGTTAACTTAAAAATGTTAAATAGCGTTAGTAAGCAAGGTTGAATGCTTGTATTTTAGAGGACAACATGATGATATAGGTAAAATAGCTATGTAAATTTAAGTATAAACTATTCACAGTAACGTGAGTCACATAGTTCATTTAGCTGAAGTAGTTGTAACATGTTTACTCACATGAGGTTAATGCTGGGATAGATGAGGAAGTAAATTGACTGTAAGTAGTCTCTTATGTCAGAAGCTTACAACAGGCCGTTGGAGCAAATGGTTAACTAACTGAGGCCTTCAACTAAAAAACCTTCCACGTCGCTTTATTTATTTGCCATATATTGCAGATATTTGTATAGCCATTTTTTTTTCTTTTGGCCACCCTTTTCTTTAGAATTTTTTTAAATAACCAACTTTTTATTAATACTACAAAATAAATAGTAAAAAAATACAAAAATAATACTCTATTGCCAAATGAATTGGTGACAAGCCGAGAAGGCACCTTCTGCCTGCCGCCATTTCAAATGGCGACAAGGTTATGTCGCCAACTCATTTGGCAACAAAGACATATCGGCCAATTGAACGATGTTGGCCAACTAAATCAACGGCAAGGCTCCTGTCGGCCAATTGACCAGTTGCCAAATGAATTGGCAATAGGCTAACATTGAAAGCTTTGTTACCAATTCAATTGGCGACATGTCCTATTGCCAAGTGAATTGGTGACAAGAGCTGCTACATTAGCTTGTTGCCAATTCACAGAAACCTGTCGCTAAATGATTTAGTGACATGTGATTATTTCTGTAAATTCTTATTTGACTATTTATTTTTGTAATAATAATAAATGTATTATTTTTTAAAAATTCCTTTTCTTTATGAAGTAGGACAAACAATAGCCATTTAATATACAATGTAGCCAAACCTAGTGGATATAGTCACTAATACTCTGGCATGATGAGATGCTAATTTGAGTGGCACAATCCAATTCTGATGCAGTGGATTTACCTTTGCACAAAACATTTTTTGTCTAATGAAGGAGAGAAAGGGAAAGAATAAAGTGAATGGCCTACCTTTGCTGAACATCATAACAGATGTGGAACCCAGCAATAACTTTCTACGTTAACATGCTGATCTATGCCTGTCATGTTACAGTAGCTGGTGTTGGCCAACATATTACAGGCATCATGCCTGCCATATTTTTTTTTTGTAAAGGTTAGATGTGTTAATGGTTTTATACTATCTCGGATACCAGCAATGTTGAATTGTTATTAGTTTCAGTAAATCAAGCAAAATGAATGTTCTCTCAGCCTGTTTCATTACTCTCTGTTTCCCAATCTGGACAAAAAAAATATGCTTACACGATCATCGAGGATGCTTTTCTTGCAGGATAATGTCCGGAACCAACTGATCCAATACGAGCTGCTGCTGTCCACTGCTACATTTGTGGTGGCCATCTTCGGAGTTGTCTCTGGAATTTTCGGCATGAACTTCGAGGGGGTCACCTTGTTTAAGGTGCCACATGCCTTTGAGTGGACGCTTGTCATAACAGGTGTCTGCGGCGTAGTCATATTCTGCTGCTTCATCTGGTACTTCAAGCAGGGGCGGAGCTAGAGAAAAATAAGGGGGGTGCGGCTAAAAGGTGTTAGGCTCTTGGACCGCAGCTTAGTCTTTGGGCCTGCTCTGAAGGGATTTGTTTGAGCCTGGGTGCGTCACTTTAATTTTAGGGGGTGCAAATAAGGTGAAAAATCGGGATTAATAACTGTGTTACATTTTTTCCCTGGGTACGGCCGCACCCACCAGATACAACATGGCTTCGCCCCTGACTTCAAGAAGAGAAGGTTTTTCCCCTTGTAAATGGATTTCACTGCTCAGCTGTTTCCTTTTCCCCCTTGTAACAGCCGTCTATTGCGATGTGCGGAAAGCAGCAGTGGAAATTGGTAAAATTTTCAGCTTTGCTAGAGCATACATTTTCTTTCCTACTGTTTCAGTAGAGAGATCTGGATTATGTCGTGATGGAGCTGCATTAGCTGTACAGCTTACTTTCCAAGCTTGCAATGCTGATCATTTTTTAGCTTCACGTCTGCACCGGCCGTCTCGTGCACACCTTTGTTGCTGTTTAGGCATGTGACACACTGACACTGTTCCCCCTAACGCAGAGAAAAGGGTGGCACGTGCCAGTCTTGTTCTCTCGAGAAAGTACTCGCGTGTCTTAGCCGTATGATTTGGCCTCCAAGCTGCTGGTGGTCTCGTTGTGGGCTGGTGCATCAAGCTCTCAGACCCTCAGCTCCCGTCTGAACAAGCGAGGAGTTGTGGTTGGTGCACGGACACCGGGTGCGGCCGGCCACCGTTCCAGGCTGGTCTCTCCGGTTCGACCTACAGCCAGTCATGTTATTTGTTGGGCACGCTTCAGTCCACCACCCACCAACACCAGCGGCAGTAAATTTTGAGCTGCTGCCTGCTTGGACTCCTCACTCGACCTCCCCCTCCCCCTCCCCCTCCCCCTAGGGTTTCGTCTCAGCTCGCGCGCCGCGTCGCCATTACTAGGGTTCCGAGGAGGGTTCTACTCCTCGGGGAGCCTGAATCGGGCCTCGAGGGAGCTGTTTCTTCGCGTCCCAGCGATGCTTGCGAGGTTTAGTGATTAAGCTTTTTTTCGCTCAGGGTGGGAGGGTTTTGGAATTCTGAGGGTTTGGATCGAGGCCTCTGAGCTGTTTCTCGGCAATGCCGGGGAGGTTGGGCGCCGATTACTAGGGTTTTGTTCGTGGATTTGCGGAGAGAGCTGGGGATCGTTTGAAATGCGCGAGCTATCTGCAATCCGGTGCTTGCTTTGCCCAAATTTGGTGTTGCTGTTGCAATGCCTCATCGATTTGGTCTCGTTCTAAGCTTGTGAGGGTGAGGAGGGGTTTTTTTTCGGAGGTTGCGAGAAGCTGGTGTTTCGGTTGCAATGTCCGGGGCTAACGCGAGGGGGCGGCTGTCGCCGGCTTCCGGTGGTGGAGATCCCGAGCCGCGGTCTGCGGGGAGCAGGACGCGGTCCGTATCTGCTACTCGGGGTCGGAAACCCTCGCCGAGGCCTGGAAGGGATGTAGCAGCAGCTGCAACAGCGGAGGAGAAGAAGCCGGCTGCGGTGCCCACATTGCTGCCCTCACTCAGCGCACCGGCAGGGATGCGCCGGCAGGAGCTGCTACTGCGCTCAGGGCTGTCCCTTGACGCGTCATGCTCATCGGATGCCTCGACAGACTCATTCTGCAGCCGGGCATCCACAGGGCGGATTGGGAGGCCGGCATTTGGGGCAAGGAAGAAGAAGGCCGTCTCTCAGACTGATCATAAGGTTGTTTCCATGCTGGAAAGGGAGGTTGGATCGGCTTCTCCAAGTGATGTGGCTGGTCTGAAGAGGAGGTGCGCGTGGGTGACAGCTAATACTGGTGCGTGTTTTCGTTTGCTTGCATTTTTGAGCCACTGCTCCCTTGAACATATAAACCTGCAATTGGTCTAGTGTAATGGTTCACAGTACTGCAGTAGTAGTTCTGTTGTAGGAAGAGAGGGTAATATGTATCAGGTCTAAATTTCAGAACAAAAGGTCTATTGCTCATGAGTTAGAAACGCTAAATCCTAAATGGTGCAAACCGGGGACCACGATTTGTACTGTTTGTTTATGGTTGGAACATTTTTCATTCCAAATGTTGTTTTTGTGTTGTTACATTGCAATCATTACGTTATTTTACCATTAAGTAGTTACTTAGCTGTCACAACAAGGAGGTAGATTGCTAAAAGCCTGCCACTCAGGCAATAAAGTTGCTCAGTAGATTCGTACACCTGTTTATTTTCAAGTGTCAAATGGCTTTGGTGTGAATGTTTGCATACAGGATTGGAGGTAGAAATATTTGAAGTTAAACAATTTTGAATACATGAAATGGATATTACCAGATGACACTAGACAATAATAGAATCATGCATTATGATTTTTATCGCACTGAAACTTTAGGCTAGAAAAGCTCAACACAATGATGATTGAACGAAGGATATGTCTAGTTTTACTTACTGAAACCACATATAAGCAGATATAAGATGATGCACGATGAAAGGATGGCCATACATTTAGAAATATGAGAGAATGTTTCATGATGCAGGACTAATATTGTTGGTCATGTTATATATAGACTTATTGCTAGTCTTGACTGAATAAAGAAGGCGAAAATGAGAAGATGACATGTCCTTCCTAGCAAGCTAGGGACTTTTTTTTGTGTGCATGTGTGTCTGTTTTTGTTCAATATTCTGACAAGTTCACAGCTGTGATGTCCATATCTTTGAGTGTAGTGGCTAGCTTTCCAATACACATTGCTTGCATGTGGGCCACTCCTGTTGTTTACTAGTACAGTGATGCACAGAGCCACAGACTAATTCATCAAGTTTTACAGAGTACAAAAATGGATTATATCATTGAGTAGCTTCACAAACCTGCGAACTAATTTCAGAAATCGGAAGAAGCAACTTACAGATTGTTTCTTTGACCTTGAGGGGGTTTCATTCTTAGCCTACCTTAACTTGTTTGGGACAAAAAACTTTGTTGTTGTTGTTGGAAGAAGCCGCTTACATATTTCCAAAATGGGATGTGATTAAGTTCGTAGTTGGAGGAATCATTTTCACATGTTTGCCAGTTTATAAAATGTAATTAAAACCAGTTTATAAAATGTAATTAAAGTAGACAGAACTGGTTCCTTTTCTTTTCTTCTTCTTGCTCCAAGAATGTGGGTTTCATTATTAATGACTTAGTAATGACATGAGCCATCCCTTAACATTTCCAAAGTGCAAACTGAAATCAAGTGCAGGAGCATCCTAAATTCCGAAACCTGAACTTATACTTGAATATGTATGATGCTCCTGAGCACATCATTCGATTGTTAATGGTCATTACTTATCTGGACATCTTTTTTTTCTTTGTAAACTCTGGACCTATATGCTTCTTACCTGCTAATTCACTGCATAAGATCATGCTGCTTGTACCAGTGATCTAGTTTTTAGCTAGAGAATTGGTCTTATATGAAAGCTGTTGTCCTATCTTATTGCTTGAGATTGCACCACTTGCTTCTTGTAATCCATGATGCACCCCCCACCCCACCAAAAAAAAATAAATATTATTATCTTCTATGTGGTCGACAGTTGATTTAATCACATTCACTTACAAGTGCAGATACCTGTTATGCTGCATTTCATGACGAAGAATGGGGAGTTCCAGTTCATGATGACAAGTATGCAAATATAAACTTTGATATAATATCATTTTATTTGTGCCTCTGGAAAATCTAAAAAAAGGTACTGTTTTATTTTTCTTAAAAGAATCAAGTATCAACTGCTCTATATTAATTACAGGAAGTTGTTCGAGTTGCTGGTGCTCTCAGGTGCATTAGCTGAACTTACCTGGCCAATAATTCTGAACAAGAGACCTATATTCAGGTAGCTCTTTGCACTTTTGATGTAGTTGGACCTTTACTATTGGCATTTGGCAACCCTAGTAACATCTTCAAGTATGCCTCACAGGAATGTTTTCATGGATTTTGACCCAGTATTGGTCTCTAAATTAAGTGAGAAGAAGATTATTGCACCAGGAAGTCCTAGCAGCTCCTTGTTATCCGAACAGAAACTGCGTGCTGTTATCGAGAATGCACGCCAAATACTGAAGGTTGGCCCTTTACTCATAAATAATTTTTGGCACGATAACATCATAGTCTCGAATTTAGATGCTGCTTGATACGACTTTTGATAAACAACCTCGCCTGTATTTAACTCTTCCCAAGATTTGGTAACTCCATCTCAAACAAAATCTTTAACATTTCTTATTGACGTTTTAACAACCTTTTCAGTTTCCTGCATGCTTTTACTGAAAAATGCTGCATACGACCTTTACCGGAAGATATTCTTAAACTATATGTTTTCTTATCTGAACGTGTGCTTAATTGCTTATCATTGCAGATTGTAGAGGAGTTTGGATCATTTGATAAGTATTGTTGGAGCTTTGTGAACCACAAACCTATTTTGAGCAGATTCAGGTATCCCCGCCAGGTACCTGTCAAAACATCTAAAGCAGACGCGATAAGCAAAGATTTGGTTCGAAGAGGTTTCCGTAGTGTAGGCCCAACAGTTGTGTACACCTTTATGCAAGTTTCTGGCATGACCAATGACCATCTTATCTCCTGCTACCGTTTTGCTGAATGCGGTGCCGCTGCTACCGGTGCTAACGTTACTGATGGCAGTGAAGCAGATTCAGGCGGTAGCAATCATACCACAGAACAGAAGATGAACGGAACCAATGGACTAGCTGCTGATATCGAACTGTCCAGAACGATAGATGAACTCCACATCTCATAGCGATTAGGAGGAATGCTCAAGTGAAAAGCTTATGTGTATTTTGTGTATCGTAGGGTAGTTGCGATTCGGTGTTATTTTTTCCCTTTTAGTTTTGCCACCCTTAAATGTAGCGTAGAACAATGTTTGTTCTCAGCATGTCAAGACGATTGAACGGCAGCATGTAATGATGTATATTCTTTGTGATGCAAATGCACTTGTTTTCCACAATCTGTAGTGAAGCTGGCGTGTCGAGTTCACCGTTGCTTTCTGTCATTAGATGACCCGTCTGGGAATTGTTGTTAACCTGTATTATATCCGTATGTTTTCCCTTGCACCGGCATGTACATTGTATACGAGACCGAGGATTCTTCTCCTGTAACGAAACTATGAAACAAACACGTACTTGGTCAGAGGCTTGTCTGGGGGAATGCTAGCCTCGGCGACAACACGAGTCCAGGGAGAAGAGGCCAACACGTAGCAGCTCTCCTCGAATGAGTGTCGGATGTTCTCCTGGCCACTTCAAGCACATCACCCCGGTAAAACTATGTCAGTATTCTATAATGGCCACCATGAAAGCCAGTTACCTATATCACCTCTGTTATAATCTCTATCTCCTCTACTGTATCATCTGCAACTGAACAATAAGTGCGAATAACGGGAGAGAGAATTGGTAACTAGCTTCTTAGTATTCCACAGAAGAACAAACCATCGTATAGATGTTGAACACAACTAAACCTATGGACAGTGGCGGAACCAGATCTCGGGCTACCTAGACTATAGCCAAGTCCATGCAAAATTAGCCTAAGAGCAATTGACCTAGCCCAGGGCTGATTCCACCCCTGCCTATGGAGCAATAGACTTATAAGTGGTATTGAGCATTTTCCTCCAAAAGACCGGTTCAATGGGTGAAGTCTCTCTCACAACTTATAAGTTGCGCCTTTTCCTTTCCCACAATCAATGTGGGACTATTCCCAACATTATCACCCCCTTAAGCTTGCTGCATCTTCTTCACATCAGCGCCGGTTCGTCGTCAGCATCCGCTACGATGAGACGCGCCTTCGCTGCCTCCGCTTTCTCCTTCGTGTTGGGCTTATAGTATTCTGAAGCAAAATGTACATAATCATTACAATTAAAACATCTTACTTTTGCCTTATCACCTCTTCGGTATCGACGACCACCGCCGCCACCAGAACTACCTGAGGAGCCTTCACCTTCATGCTTCGATGATCGAGCCTCCTACTCTGCGTGCATCAGGAGCAATTGTTCTGTCTTCGTTGCCGTTGCCGTAGCGACGCTCTCCCTCTTCTTGCGTCTTCAAGCGCCCGATTAGCTCTTCGATCGATGTGTTTTTTATGTCACCGAATTGCTCAATCATGATGATGACGGGAGAGAATTTTTTGGGCATGGTACGAAGAAACTTCCGCATGACGTAGACCTCTTCCATCTTTTCGCTTAGACCTCGTAGCTTGCTGACGATTGTCGTCAACCTCATCGCGAAGTCATCGATCTGTTCAGTGTCCCTCATCCGTAAGTTTTCAAACTCACTTTTGAGGTTTTGTACATGCACCTCTTTGATGCGATCAGCATCAAGATGCATCATCTTTAGGGTGTTTTAGGCCTCCTTTGCGGTCTCCTTTTCCACTAGGAGCAATAATATATCTTTCGGCACCACGAGGAAGATTGTCGCGAGCGCCATTTGATCTTACATCTCGTTCACCACCTCATCCATGATTGCGTTCCACACACCCTGAGCGCGCATGAACACCTTTATCTTTATAGCCCAAGTCATGTCGTTGCTCCTCGTGAGCATGTGATACGAGAGGGAGATGCTGCTCTCGCATGCCGATGCCTTCGGCACGCTCCCATAGCCGATCTTCAGAACACCCCCATCGTCGGTGATGTTTCTTGGCGAGCTCGGACGCGACATGGATCAAGGTGTACACGAACACAAGCTCTGATACCAAATGAAGGCCCAGCCTCTCTCAAACACACGCTTTCACAGTGGACTGACGCACACAAACACGGTGGATGGCTTGCCGGACGGAGATGGGAACGAAAAGATGGAGCTAACAACAAAACTGAATATAAGAACCGAGGCACAAAATTGTGGTGCTAAATGATGCACCTTTTGTGTGTTTTCTCTGTTATTCTCTGGCTCAAATGCTCAAAAAATCAAATGACTTAAATAGATACAAACTGGCCGCACATGCAGGCCACTGACCCACGACTCCCTGTGATCCGATTTTGCCGGCCACACTCCCTACGACTCATGCACACTGCGCACTACCCACTAGACTCGGTCTCGCCGAGATCAACTTAGACGCTTACGACCACACACACAGGCTTCAAGTCCTCTGAGCGCGGCACTTTGACCACACAGGTCTTCCGAGTACCGACTGCTTCAGTAGGCCTCCAACTGCTACAATGATCACATGACCATAACAGCTACGACTACTACAGTGATCATACGACCATGACAGGCACAGCTATGACTGCTACAGTGATCATACGACCATGACAGCTACAACTGATACAGTGATCATACGACCATGACTTTACAGTACTCTTACGACTGTTACAGTACTACTCCGAGTATGACGTCTGCAGTACACCTTCGAGTATGACGTCTACAGTCACTTCGACCGTTACGACTGACTCTTCGACTACGGTCATTTCGACCACGGCTACTTCGACCACGTTCACGATTACTGTTTCGACCACGCCTTCGACTACAGCTTTGATCACGCTGCCACAACTCCTACACTGACTTGTACACAACGGTAGCTCGACACACACTCCGACAATACGCATAGGCAACAATGACCGGTCATAACGATCACACAGAGACCGGTCGTAATGACCACAAAGACTTCTACAGGTATACTCGACACATGAGTACTTAAAACACAAAACATATATACAATAAGATTAACCCAACATAGCCAGCTTTGCGGTCCCGTCGCCATCTTTCTGGTTCAGGCTTGCGGACGCAGCGCGACCGAATTCGAGAGCCTTACCAGCCCGTCGGCAGCGGCACAGTACGGCATGCCCATTTTGATGAATGGGCCCTATGTCTCTGATCTTCTATCTGCCACTGCCCGAGATCTTCTCCGACTATGTACTTTACTAGGGTCAGCTCAGAAACAGTAAAATTTCCAGAGCATGCAGCGCAGTTTCTATAGATGGAAACTCGGCCAAAATTTACTCCCGCGCAGTGGAATTGTAACAAAACTGCAGTCACAGCACGAGACTTGATCACCACCAATAATCATACAACACGAGATCAACGGACGAGGAAGAACCTGAATACATGAGTAAAACGACTCCAAAAATTAATCTTTCCGAGTGTATAAAAGGGCCGGATGATCACAGCCGTGCGCACGCCCGAACGTTTTCTTGTTGGAGGGCAATTTAGAGTTTTAGATATGATGATATATGGAAACATACGATTTCATTCGAACCATGAATTATCAAAAAAAATTGATCCATCAACAAAATCTCGGGTTCAGATATATAGTCAGGCAAATAAGTGTGACCAAATAGTACGCATCACATGTTCTAACTTCTAAGCACTTCAGGGCGACAATTTTTGAACCTGAATCTATCCAACAACTTGATCACCTTGTTTATTGAGCTTAAATGACATAACCGATAAAGATTCACCACCTTCATGGATGTTGTTTTTCATATTGACATTAATCTCCGTGTTGTAAAGTAACAGCAAAGCATTCGTTGCTAGCAAGTGAAACCGTCTGACCTTTCTTCCTTGAATCTCAAATGAAGCCACACATGACATCAGCAGCGGCTGCATGCACTCCATCGGATCAATACATTCCAGAGGACTAGCCCATTTAGCGCTCCCTGTTTTACCAAAAAGAAAAAAAAGAAAAAAACTGAGAGTACTGAACGACTTACTTCCAAATACATGAAGCCTTTAGAGCTTCTTGTGCTGAATTTATGAATTCAATATCCAGAACTTACAGACGTTGTAAAGCTAGCCCATATTGATTAAGAAAAATAAAATAAAACAAGAAATGAAAAGATGCTAGGAAACCTGGATATCTGAACAGGAACATATATAAAGCAACATTCCAATCGGAAATGATTCTTGGAAAAAGATAAGGGCTGTTCAATTAGTTTAACTCCTAAGATGCATTAATATTTAGTTCTCGTTGATATATACTTAAGCCACCAAAACCACCTTTTAACAATAACCGAATGAAAATGAACATAATCTTGTTTTCCCAATAAGAAAACCCGCTATTGTTTATTAACTAGAGTGCCAAGTTTAAAACTGCTATTGTTCTATTATAACTTGATGGGATACAATTTAGAGTTCTGACAAACAGCATACTTTTTCTTGGATTAGTATCCACGGTGCATTTCAACATGTACCGTTTTACCGATCTTCAACCATCTAATCAGAAATCAAAGCTTGAGAATAATGAAGCAAGAAAAAAAAATCAAAATTTTCTGCCAAGGTCATACTGACAACAATGTCTCGATCCCATGCCTTCGTCTCAACTGATTGATTTCTGATCAGACGGCCGAGAATGGACAAAAGATACATCCATTTCATTTGAACTAAAGTAGAGGTCCAAATCCCCTACTTGTCCTGAACCTTCGACATAGAATCTAATTAAAAGGCCATGAACCTTGAAAACAATATATAGCTAGAAACACTAAACCTCATTTAGTAAAAATCATAAACTAATACACAATGCAAAAACTTCATCATGCATTACTTTAATCTCATTACTTGCAATCACGTTTCCAATTTTACCCCATAATATTCCTTACCGGCATGCATGTTGATTAAATTCTAGTTTAATTACTTGACATGTGTGTGTATGCATCTGATATGCATATCTGATGTGCAGTAGTCTTATTAACTTGAATACATGATTTTATCAAGATGCACGCATAAGAACCAATATGTGTAGTGAGACTGTGCATTATATTATTTCCCATGGTATTACTTCACAATGTAAAATACTAAAGCAGAGGACACCCTCGACTCGTTTTCATGATCACATGTGTGGGCATATCGAAGACATAGCATATTCCTGCAAGCACCTATACACGACAGAGCTAGCTACCTGCTATGTATTGTTTAGCCCAAATTAACAATATAACCACATTTTTAAGTCACACTAACCATGTCCCTGTACCATTCATACTTCCAACATTTCCGATATATACACTTTCTTACAACATTTCATTATTTACAATATATTCTTAAATTTAAGACCAATTGATAGGATTTGTTTGGCATTGCAATGGCTTTTTCAAAAGCACTTAATATTTTTATACTTTAATTTGGATATAACAGTTAGGTGAAAGCATCTTTTTGGAGGCATAATAGCAAAATCTACTATAATTAGTAAAGGCTACGCAGCGCACAAAGCACAGCAACTGCAAACTAGCTCTAAGTAAACCTAGGGACACCAATGCAACCAAGAGGTAATGCATAACGTTGTGGTGGTTAAGGCCATGGGTTTAAGTTCCCACTCTCTTTCTTAAAATCGAAGATACACAGTTCATTAATTGTCCGAAGATGCACAGTTCCTTGTTTGTATTCTCTCTTTTTTTCACTTTATGTACAACCTCAAACGAGTGTGTCATAGACATTTTCAATGGCTTTTGTTAGTGTTACATGCATGATGATACCTAGTAGTGGCTACGAATGTTGATAATAACCCCTAAGATTCAATTCAATATCCCCATGCTCTATCACATACAAATTGATGTTTCAGTATGATAATTGGGGATCAAATCACTATGCAAGTTTGTTGGGGAGGGCCCCTACGCTACCTCGATCGGGCCCACGACCATCTTGGAGCGATGACACCCGTTTGAGGGTCTACTTCACAAGACTAACCTTGGGCGAGGGACACAAGGCTGACTTTGAGCGAGGGACACGTGACCAACCTCGGAAGGGTTCGGGGCCGACCCCGGAGTCCCGGACATGGCGGGGTCCGCGCGAAGCAAATGACGTAAATGCCCCTAAGAATAAACTAGGCCATAAAGGCAAACTTGTAACTTCACTTGACTTCCTCTCTCTCTCTATAAATAGGACCCCTTGTAATAGGAGAGGGGGAGGCCATTGGTAACCCTTAACACTCATATTTAATACATTTGGGTCATTTATGTAACTATTACAGAGAAAGCCATACTGAACGCCTCGTCATAAACGATTCTCCGAATCCGTCAGTGTTGCAATTATCACACGGTTTTACATGCATGACCATTTATGTTAGTAGCGATGGATAGAACTGTCTGTGATACATAATTATCATAGATGATTCTTATTAATAACCATCTGCGAATTATCATATACGGTTCTAATAAAGAACCATATATGAAATCTCTCATTATCACAGACGGTTCTTATTAAGAACCATGTGTCAATTATCACAGATGGTTATAATAAATAACCGTCTATGAAGTCTCTCATTATCACAGACAGTTCTAATAAATAACCGTCTGTGATATTTCCTTCTATAAATATGACCCTAGTAGGGTTGCCTTAACACTCCTCACTCGCATGCCTCTCCGTCTCCTCATCCTCACTCCGCCACCACCACCACCACAAAGCTCGACGCCTCTGCCCTCTGCTTTCCACCTAACGCGGCCACCCCGTCGTCTCTCCTCTCAACGCCGCCTTTCCTCCCCGTCGCCTCTCCTCCCGAAGGTATGGATCCTAACTCCCACTTTTTTACCTCGTGTGTGTTATATCCATCCATATCTGTTAATGTGTGCTGGAACTGAAGTTCAATGTGTTCATGAACTTCTCTCCTACCCGTTGCCTCTCTTCTTGAAGGCATGAATCCCAAATCCTACTTCTTTACCTCATGTGTGTTAGATCCATCTATATCTATTAATGTGTGTTGGAACTGAAGTTCATTGTGTTCATGAACTTCTCTCCTATTGTGATGGTAAGTGAGATAGTAAGATATTACTCAGGTATATATGCTTTTTTGCTAGAGAAAATAGGAATCTCTTTATTTAAAACAAGAGTGATCAAACTAAATGTGTCACTTTTGCCTTGGCTAGACGTTGCTTTGCCTTGATGATGTTTGCTCAACTAGGGGCTTCCCATAGCTCAACGGACTCAACTTGGCAAGCTCTAACACGTCTCGATGGCCTAGCCTCAGTGTGGATCACTTTGGCCTCGATGGCTTCGCCACGATGGTGTCTCCTCTACCAGTGGCTCTCCCTGTCTCGATGGATCCACCTCGGCAATCTACAACATACCTCAATGGCTTGGCCTCAACGACTTTGCCTCAGCCGGGCCTCCCTTCACCTCGACGTCACCTTCTCAACTAGGGGCTCCCCCTAGCTTGATGGATCTGCCTCGGCAATTTCCAACACGCCTCGATGGCTTGGCCTCGGTGTGATTGAACTCAGCCTCAACGGCTTCGCCTTAGCCAGGCTCCGCTATGCCTTGACGGCATCCCCCCAACTAGGGGCTCCCCTAGCTCGATAGACTGGCCTTGGCTGTCTCCAACATGCCTCGATGGCTTAGCCTTGACGTGGTTCAACTCGGCCTTGATAGCTTCACCTTGGTCGGGCTCCACTTCACCTCGACGGTGTTCTTCGACTAGGGGCTCCCCTAGCTCGATGGATCTGTCTCCGCGATCTTCAACATGCCTCGATGGCTTGGCCTTGATGTGGTTCAACTCGGCCTCAACGACATCTCCTTGACTAGGGGCTCCCCCTAGCTCGATGGATCCGCCTCGGTGATCTCCAACATGCATCGATGGCTAAGCCTCGGTGTGGTTCAACTTGGCCTTGATGGCTTCGCCTTGGTTGGACTTCGCTAAGCCTTGATGGTATCTCCTCGACTAGGGACTCTCCCTAGTTTGCTGGGCTCATCTTGGCAAGCTCCAACACACCTCAATGGCTTGATCTCGGTATGGTTCACTTCAGCCTCGATGACTTTTGACTTGGTCGGACTTCACTTCATCTTGACGGTGTCTCCTCAACTAAGGGCTCCCCCTAGTTCGACAAACTCACCTCAGTGAACCCTAACACGCCTTGATGACTTGGCCTCAGCGTGGTTCACTCCTTCTCGATGGCTTTTGCCTCAGCTGGACTTCGCTTCACCTAGACAATGTCTCCTCGACTAGGGGCTCCCCCTAGTTCAACGGACTCACATCAGCTAACCCTAACACACCTCAATAGCTTGGTCTCAGCGTGGTTCACTCTGGCTTCGACTGATTTTGCCTCAGTTGGACTTCGCTTTGCCTCGAAGGCGTCTCCTCGACTAAGGGCTCCCTCTAGCTCGATGGACCCGCCTTGGCAATCTCCAACATGCCTCAATGGCTTGGCCTCGCCGTGGTTCACCTCAACTGGGCTCTGCTTCACCTCAACGGTGTTTCCTCGACTAGTGGCTCCCCCCTAGCTCGATGGATCCATCTTGATGATCTCCAACACGCCTCGATGGCTTGGCCTCGATGTGGTTCAACTCGGCCTTGACAACTTTGCCTCGATGGTATCTCGTCGACTAGGGGCTCCCCTAGCTCGATGGATCCGCCTTGGTGATCTCCAACATGTTTCGATGGCTTGGTCTCGGTGTGGTTCAACTCGACCTCGATGGCTTTGCCTCGATCGGACTTCGCTAAGCCTCAATGGTGTCTCCTTGACTAGGGACTCCCCTAGTTCGACGGACTCGTTTCAATGAGCTTCAACACATCTCGATGGCTTGGCTTCAGTGTGGTTCACTTTGGCCTCGACAGCTTCTGCCTCGGCCGGAGTTCACTTCATTTTGACGACGTCTCCTCGACTAAGGGCTCCCCCTAGTTCGATGGACTCATCTCGATGAACCCCAACACGACTCGATGGCTTGGCCTCAACGTGGTGTACTCCGACCTCGATGGCTTTTGTCTTGGCCAAACTTTGCTTCACCTTGACGGCATCTCCTGAACTAGAGGCTCCTCTAGTTCGATGGACTCACATCGGTGAACCCCAACATGCCTCGATGGCTTGGCCTCGGCGTGGTTTACTCTGGCCTCGACCGCTTTTGCCTCAACAAGACTTCGCTTCACCTTGATGGTGTCTCCTTGACTAGGGCTCCTCCTAGTTCGACGAACTCACCTCGGTGAACCCCAACACACCTCGATGGCTTGGCCTCGGCGTGGTTCACTTCAGCCTCGATGGCTTTGGCCTTGATCGGACCTCGCTCTGCCTTGATGGCATCTCCTCGATAAGGAGCTCCCCCTGGTTCGACGAACTCATATCTACGAGCTCCAGCACACCTCGATGGCTCGGTCTCGATGTGGTTCACTTTGGCCTCGACAGTTTTTGTCTTGATCCAACTTTGCTTTGCCTTGACAACGTCTCCTCGACTAGGGGCTCCCCCTAGTTTGACGAATCACCTCGGTGAACCCTAACATACCTTGATGGCTTGGCCTCAGCGTGGTTCACTCCAACCTCGACGACTTTTGTCCCCGTTGGATTTTGCTTTGCCTTGATGGCGTCTCCTTGACCAGGGGCTCCCCCTAACTTGACGAATTCACCTCAATGAACTCTAGCATGTCTCGATGGCTTGACCTCGGTGTGAGTATGCCCACCCTCTAGGGTCAGATCGACTCTTCACCGACCTACGCCCACCCTCTAGGGTCGACTCTTCACTAACTTACGCCCACCCTCTGGGGTCAACTCTTCACTAACTTACGCCCACTCTCTGGAGTCAGGTTAATGATTGTCACCCTCTGGGGTCGACTCTTCACCGACTTATGCCCACCCTCCGGGGTTGGGTCGACGATTGTGTAAGTTCAAGCTCTATTAAATTGGTTTTAGTAATAATGACAAATCTAATTATGAGACTAATTTATTTATTAATTATGATATTGCTTAATTTCATTTGGATGAAAAGGTGAAAATCATAAGAGGTATGCATTCGATATCATATTCTTATATCTTAGCGAATTCCTTGGATCAAAATATAGATTGAACTCCACAAATAGTCAAACATAATTAGGGGAGTTCACTCTATGTCTTGACATTTCATTAGTATTGATCTACGTTCATCTTTTCATATATTAAGGATCTTTACTTTGAAATATATCCCTTGAGTATATATGGATTGTGTAGTTCATATATACTCAGTATCGGGTTGTCATCTGGTTTCTTCATTATGTGTTATTGGTTAGATGATTAGTAACAATCGAATAAGTAAGCTTTGCTTAAAAAATAGTCCCTCCATTATGAGTTAATGGTGAAGTTTTGGTAATTGATTACAATTGATTTGTGGACTAACATTTTGCATGAGTTAGATGAATATGTTAGGTTCCATAAATGAGGATGACTTGGGATGACTTCATGTGTTAAAGATCGGTAAGTCAAATGAAGGATGCATCATGAGTTGATGCATGTACAAGAGGAGATAATCATGTGTTAACCATCAAGTCCAGTGATGCATCTTGGTGTTTGGTTGGAAGACCGGATTGCTAGTATAGATTGACGTACTAGTAAGAGTGGTCATGTCTAGTAGCTTGAGTCTCATCATGGTTTGATAGCTTAACCTCACTTGCTCTAGCTCTCCTTAGCATGATGCTTATATTTGCGAATGTGCTTTGCAAATAATTGAAGCTCATGTGTTGAATCCTTGTAATACGGGACTATACATTGCGAATATATTTTGCAAGTGTTTGAAGTCCATGTTTTCTATTCCTTATAGATGAGGCTTATATTTGCAAATATATTTTGTAAATGGTTGAAGCTCATATTTAATCCTTGTGCCATGATCCCAAAAGTGTGCAAATGTGTTTTGCAACTTTTTAAAAATTATGTTTGATCCTTGTATGCATCATACTGAAGTTTGTAAATGTGTTTTGCAAAATCTGTTAAAGTATCTGTAATTTTCAGGACAATCGGAACTACCGCAATGTATTATGTGGTACTACCACTGGACGAAACTACCAACGTTGTAATCATAGAACTACCACTTGCGTTGGTGGTCTGAAGACCTGTGTGGTCGAAAACCAATATGGTCGAGACTAGAGTGGCCATACCAAGGTGGTCAAAGACCTGTGTGGTCAAAGACCAGAGTGGTCGAGCCAAAGTGATCGAAGACCAGTGTGGTCAAACCAAGGTGGTCGAAGACCTGTGTTATCGAGGACCAGGGTGGTCGAACCAACATGGTCGAAGATCAATGTGGTCGAGAGCCAACATGGTCAAACTAGCGTAGTCAGAACCGATTGGTTGAGATCTGTGTGATCGAAACCAGCGTTGTCGAACCGATATGGTCGGAACCAACGTGGTCGAGATCTGTGTGATCGAGACCAACGTGGTCAAACCGACTTAGTTGAGACCTGTGTGGTCGAAACCAACGTGGTCTAACTGACGTGATTGATACAACGTGGTCGAAGATCAACGTGGAAGTCGGAGATCTGTGTGATCGAAGATTGACATGGTTGACATGGTCGAAACCTTTGTGGTCAAAACCAATGTGGTCAGCGACCAGCGTGGTCGAAGATCACCGTAATCGAAGACTTGTGTGGTTGATTTGGTCACAGACCTGTGTGGTTGAACCGAACAACGTGGCTGAATCATTCGACGTGGTCGAGGACTAGGGTAGTCAACGATCGAAAGTTCTGACTCTATGTGAGAGTACGACCAGCGAGCGGTACTACCGGCTCTGTGTGAGCGATACTTCCGATTTGCAGAGCGGCCGACTTGTATAGCGGTATATTTTTCCTAGAGAGACACCTTTATGGAGTCTTCTTGTCCCCGAAGAAATTGGTAGTTCCGCTTGTGTGGCACAGTACTTCCGATGATCGGTAGTACTGGACTTTAGCTATCGGAGCTACCAAATTGCCTGTAACGGCTATTTTCTGACCGTTGCTGAGGGGAGCGGAAGTACTGATCGTAAGCCTACGATACTTACGAAAATTCTATTTTCTTGGGTGTTTTGCTTCCAACGTCTAGTTTTTGTGCTGTGGGTATATACCCCCTTGTGGCCGGTTGGAGTAAGACTTTTGGCACTCTATTTCACTCTTTTGAGCTAGTGTGAGGTCCTCCTCTTAATTGTGCATGTGTTTCACCTTATGAGTAAGGAGAAAAGCTCTAGATTGCATCTGTTGCATCTAGAGTTGGATTTGGTATCCACTCGAGCTTGTACATGGTAAGAGTCAAGCGAGGGGCTTGACTTATTACTCTTGGAAGTTGTTGACTCCTAGACCACAGTAAAAAGCAACTGTGTCTTTTATGGTTTATTTTTTGTGTTCAATTTACATTCAAGTAATTTACATTCATAGAATTAAATTAATTACTTATCTTCCTAGAATTGCAAACCTTATCATAGTCTTAATTTGTTGGTGCACTTATCTGAACATAATTGTTTTAGGCATTGTTTGTGTTAAACCGATTTAAGTTAAGCTTCTGAATTATATACTTAGTTTAGACAAATAGAATTTGATAATAATTGAAATAGAATTTTTAGACCGCCTATTCACCCCCAATAGTCGGCCTCCTCGATCTTACAGATTGTCACTCTCCGAGTCGACTTTTCATCGACTTACGCCCACTCTCTGGTGTCAGGTCGATGATTCTCGCCCTCTGGGGTCGACTCTTCACCGACTTACACCCACCTTTTGGGGAAACACTCCCCCCTGAGGTTGAGCCTGCAATAACTCATCCTCTAAGGTTGAGTCTCCTAACACTTCTTCCCCTCTAGGGCTACTTTTCCCCCTCTCGAGTCGGGGTTGAGTTTATGACAACTCACTCTCTCGGGTTGAGTCGCCTACTTCTCTCACTCTAGAGTCATGGTTGAGCTTACGACAACTTACCCTCTGGGGGAGTCGCCTACTTCTCCCCCTATGGGGTCAAGCTATACTTGTCTCCTCTGGGGTTAAGCTACTTCTCCCCCTCTGGAGTCGGGTCGAGCTTGCGACAACTCACCCTCTAGGGTCAAGTCTCCTACTTCCCCCCTCTGAGGTTGAGCTTTCTCCCCCACCGGGGTTGAGCTACTTCTCTCCTCTGGGGTTGTGCTACTTCTCCCCCCTCTAGAGTTGGGGTCGAGCTTATGACAACTCACCCTCCGGGCTCAAGTCGCCTACTTCTCCACCTCTAGAGTCAGGGTTGAGCTTGCAAGAACTTGTTGTCCGGGGTCGAGTCGCCTACTTCCCCCCCTCTAGAGTCGAGCTTTCTCTTCCTCTAGGGTCGAGCTATTTCTCCCCTCTAGGGTCAAGCTTACTCCCCATCTAGGGTCATGCTTGCGGCAACTCACCCTTCAGGGGTCGGATCACCTAACATTCCCCCTTGGGGCCAAGATGCTTGTGAGGTTCGTCCTGAGCACTAGTTTTTCATGGAAGACAGTGACATTCGTGCCTCCCCCAACGAAGTTCCATTCATGAGCTTCATCCCGAGTGCCAAGTTTTTCCCGATGGAAGACGACCATGTTCGTGCCTCCCCATGCTGTGTTGTTCGTGAGCTTCGTCCTGAGCGCCAAGCTTTTTTTTACGGGAGACAAATACATTCACGCCTCCCCAAGTGAAGTGCCGCTCGTGAGATTCGTCCTGAGGGCCAAATTTTTCTCGAGGGAGATGGCGATGTTCACGCCTCCCCAAGCGAAGTGCACTCGTGAGCTTCATCCCGAGCGCTAAACTTTTTTCAATGGAAGATGGTGATGTTCATCCCTCCCAAAGTGAAGTGTCACTTGTGAGCTTCATGCTAAGCTCCAAATTTTTTCTAATGGGAGACGATGATGTTCGCACCTCTCCAAGCAAAGTGCTGCTCATGAGCTTCATCCTGAGCACCATGTTTTTCCTGATGGTAAACTTTGAAGCACCCTCAGTCGGATGCGGAGATCGCCGAGGGTGTAGAGGGACTCAAGGAGAAGCATACAATGACCCAACTATATTTAATATGAGTGTCCAAGGTGACCAATGGCCTTCCCTTTCCCATTGGCCTTTGGCTTAGTTTACTCCTTGGACCCCTCCGAGGTTGGTGTTGCATACCTCGCCCAAGGTTGGTCTTGCATACCTCGTTATAGGATCAAGGAAAACCGACTAGAAGAGGGTGAATGGGAAGTTTAAAAATTATCTTGCCTTCTAATAACAATTATCTCAATTTTAGGATGGCAGGATTTTAAAGCAATTAAAACCTACACAATTCTAGTGTCTAAGGCACTGCAAGTATAAGTCTTTACAAGAAGCTCTAGTATAAGTAAATATGATATACACAATATACTAGAAATACAAGAGCTGAAAAGGAAACAAAGAAATAACCAATGTACACATGATGTTTTACCGTGGTGATCAGAAACTTGCCGGTTTCCATTAGTCCACGTTGAGGAAATCCCAAGCGACTTGGATCGGCTCCACGAATTAAGCCCCAACTCCTCAATCCACTAATGGTTGTCCTTCATTCACTCCGAAGATGGTGAACACCAAACCACTCACAAATCGATGCCAGGTTTCTTCACAACCTTCTTGAAGAAGTCATCGCGCAAACTTCCGCCAAGTCGTTCAAGTGCCGACAAACACCAAGAGTAAAGAATCACAACTTCGCTTGATGACAATCAAGTGCAAAAGGAACAATTTAGAGATGAAATGCACTTGTTTTGGCTCAACCACCTCAAATGAATGCACAACAAGAAAATGAGGTATGGAGTGAATGCTCAATGCTCAAGGATGTTCAACAGAGTCTCTTCTTACTGTCCTTGGGCAGGTGGAGGGGTATTTATACCATCACCAATCAAAACTAGTCGTTATAGGAGATTTCCTAAAAAATTCAGGGCGAGCAGGAGTATCGCAGGTCAATGGCCGGTACTTACGCACCTATTCCGACATAGCAAGAATAGCTATTTCAGAGCTTCTGAACTAGCCATTGGAAGTCAGCGCGGAACTACCGCAGTTATAAATCCAGTAGTTCCGATGATTGGAAGTTCCAAAAATTTGGCGCTGTACTTCCGTTTGCTTTGAGACCAAGAGTTGGCGCTCTTTGGAAAAAACGTTCCGCCCGAGTTATTCGGAGCTTCCGTGCTCCGAAAGTACTGTTTAAGGCTACGGTACTACCACTCTACGGTAGTTCTGCCATTGAAACTCCGGCACTTCCATTTGCCACAGACACAAAATGATCCCGAGGGTGCTCTCTGGAAAAAAAAGCTTCCGCTCAATTTTGACGGAGCTTCCAGAAAGCGGAAGTATCGCGGTTTGCACGCTGGTACTTTCGGTTGTCCAGACAGAGCACAGATTGATTTCAAGGGTGCTCTCTGGAAAAAAGGTTCCACTCGATTTTTCAGAGCTTCCACAGATTGAATTCACCAAAAACATAGCATTGAGATAAAGTGCACAAGTTCATTACATGCAAGAGATTTTACATCATAAACTCATTACATAAATATATAGATAGATAAAATTGGTTTCTTCTCTTCTCTTCCTTGTGCTTTCCCTTTCATGTCTTTCCCCCTTTCATGTTTTCTCCCCCTTTGGCATCAAATGACAAAAAGTGCTACTCTTGTGTCCTTGAGGGGAAGGGTCACATCGACGACGGCAACCATAATGGACTAGAGATGGAGGACGAGCCAAAGCATGCTCGATGGAGGTGACTCTCTCATCAATAGAGTCCATCTTGGAGGAAAGGGAAGCAAATGCCTCGGCCCGAGAGTCACGGATCTGGATAATAGCCTAGTATATCTGAGATAGAGAGACTTGTTTTGCTTCTTCTTGTTGTGATGCTGCAGGCTCTTCTTGTTGTGGGGCTCGAGGACGGGAAGCTGAAGGAATTGGAGGATCTGCTAGAGGTTATAAGCCTTGTGGACACCGCCCAAGCCACCACAGAATTCGATCTTTCGAAGGATCAAAGCCATAATGTATGGAGTGTAGTTTATCCTTTTGATCCCGTCATTTTTGGAAGACACTATCTCCTGGAGAATGAGATTAACAACATCAAATTAGCGACCTTGCATAACATAATCAATGAGGTTCCATGCATGGCCTCTGATGGCATCATAATTCCCACTCTTGGGAAGAATGGTGTGGGAAGGAGACCAACAAGCTTGCCTGGAATGAATCTTAAGTTCTGATCATAGTACTCAGATAGGGCAGGGAGCTCAAGTACATGTCTGTCATAAACCTTCTCATATGCACTTCTGTCCTAAGAGCCAGCTCAAACTCATGCTTGTTTAAATCTAGATGTTGGCAACCTGTCATCCACGAAATATGCTGGAAATTAGGAGAAATATAGAGAGTAGCGTAGAACTACCTGATTATGTCCTCATTATAGTCTGATTTGAGAGCTACAAGATTCTGTATGCCAGCTCTCTGAAATAGCCTATAAGTTCCATCATACTTATCAATGAAGTCCAAATGGTCCCAATCAACATATTGTGATCAGCGAAAAGCCTGGTTGGACCATATAGCTGCTCATATACTTGTTCTTGAAACTTTGTGTGAAACCATGGATTGATAGAGTTACTTGGAAGCACAAATTAGTTTCTATGATGCAGCCGAACATATTCTTGAGCAAAGATCTTTCTGAGGTCAATCTGAGGCTCTCCTCTATCAGGCATGTCCTCATCTGATTGCTCGAGAGGTGAGCTCTCCTACTGTTCTGATTCTATTTTAGACGTAGAAGCTACTGCTTTGCCTCTGTCCTCTCTAGCTTTGCTAGCAGATTCTGAGGCGGCTGGAGGTGCAGGAGGAAGCACATTGGCCGCAAGAGGTTCTGAAGATTGACCCGAAGCCACAGAAGAGTAAACTTTGCGGCCAGGATTCCCTGTCCTCGGCGTCTTGTGGATTGGAGGAGTTGAACCCTTAGGATGCAAGCAATCGCCAAAACCGAAGAAATCCCCATTGGATTTGGAGATCGAATGCGAGGTTCTTGGGGTTTTTGTTGGAGAGGAGAGAGGGAGAGCGCACGGTCACGGGCGGCTGTTAGAGACGGACCTTCTGGAGGAGAGCGGAGGTTCATGGGCTAAAACCCTGATTTTTGACAGTTATGGTCCACTGCCCAAATAGACATGCAAAAGTACCGTGATTAGACTATCGGTAGTTCTGGAAAGAGGAAGTACCGTAAAAACAACAGTGATAGTTCCGATATTTCTCGAACTTCAGGGAACAAGATTTGGATCATAAAAATATGCAAATGATACCTAGTTTTGCACTCAACTAAAATCATTTAGGATCATTATGCATTAAATATAACCTTGGAATATAGCAATATAGGCATAGAGATTTTAGCAAAAATTAGGATAAAACACTTTTCATAAAAGCCTCAAACAACTCCAAATGAGCAAAAACCACATGAGGGATGAGTTCAAGTTATGTTTGAGTAGTCTATGACATTTAATTCATTCCTCAACTTGCAAAAGCGGCTTTCATCTAGAAGTTTGATGAAAAAATATGCTAATTGGTCATCGGTTCGGATGTGGCTAATCGTAATATCTCCTTTACTTACATGATCTCTCAAGAAATGGTGTCGTATATCTATATGCTTGGTTCTTGAGTGTTGGACTGGGTTGTTGGATATTTTTACTGCATTATCATTATCACACAAAAGAGGCATTTTATCAAATTTAATTCCATAATCTATCAAAGTTTGCCTCATCCATAGCAATTGAGCACAACAACTACCTGATGAAACATATTCGTCTTCGGCGGTGGAACGTGCTGTGGAATTTTGTTTCTTGGAATACCATGATAGTAAAGACCTTCCTAGCAATTGACAACTACCTGATGTGCTTTTTCTATTAACTTTGCAACCCGTATAATCGGAGTCCGAATATCCAATTAACTCAAATTTAGCACCTTTATGATACCAAAGCCCTATGCTAGAGGAATGTTTGAAATATCTTAGAATTTTCTTTACAGCCACCAAATGGCACTCCTTTGAAGAGGCTTGAAAGCATACACACTTGCAAACACTGAACATAATATCAGGTCTAGATGCGGTAAGATAAAGAAAGCTACCAATCATTGATTTATAAAGCTTTGAATCTAGCGGCTTACCTCTTTCGTTAAGGTCAGGATGCCCATTTGTTAACATAGGAGTCTTGATGTGTTTTGCATATTCCATACCAAACTTTTTGAATAGATCTTTCATATACTTTGTTTGACTTATAATAGTCACATCCTTGTGTTGTTTGATTTGAAGTTCAAGGAAATAGCTCAACTCTCCTATCATGGACATCTCAAATTCCCTAGACATCATTTCACCAAATTCTTTGCAAAATTCTTTTTTTAGTAGAACCAAATATAATGTCATCAACATAAATTTGACACACAAAAAAATCATCATCAATAATTTTTATAAATAGAGTTGTATCAACTTTTCCAATTTTAAATCCTTTAGAAAGAAGAAAATCTTGAAAGCACTCAACCATGCTCTAGGAGCTTGTTTTAAGCCATATAGTGCCTTTGAGAGTTTATATCGTGGTTAGGATATTTAGAATCTTCAAAACCGGGAGGTTGCTCAACATAAATAAGTTCGGAGATTGTTCCATTTAAGAATGGACTTTTGACATCTATTTGAAGTAGTTTGATATCAAAGCTAGATGCAATGGCAAGTAGTATGCAAATTGACTCAAGTCTAGCTACGGGTGCAAAAGTTTCATCATAATTTAAACCCTCCACTTGAGTATAATCTTGAGCAACTAAGCTTGCCTTGTTTCTTACCACAACTCTGTTTTTATTTTGCTTATTGCGGAAGACCCATTTTGTGCCAATCATATTGTGCTCCTTAGGCCTTTCCACTAATGTATTGCATTTACCTAATCCGGATCATCTAGTGCTTCATCTATAAATTTTGGCTCAAGAGAAGATACAAAAGCATAATGCTCACAAAATGTAGCTACTCTAGATCTAGTTTGAATACCCTTACTCATGTCACCCAATATTTGATCTATTGGATGATCTTTGGCGATTGTGTTGTGGATCTTTAGTGGTAGAGGTTGTTGTTTCTTCACTTTGTTATCTATAACTTGTGTGTTGCTTGTTGTGAAGGAAGTAGGGGCTTCAACTTGCTTTGATGAAGGAGATGTATTTGGATCATCCTTTAGCTTGATGTCTCCAATTTGCATGTTTTCTATTGCTCGTCTTAGTCCTTCATTACCTATATCATCCAAATTCTCCTTCTTTTCTTGAGATTATTAGTCTCATCAAATTGAACATCGTATGATTCTTCAACTTAACCGGAATTTTTGTTGAAGACTCTATAAGCTTTACTATTTGAAGAGTAACCAAGTAAAAATCTTTCATCACATCGACTTTGAAATTTAGAAAGCCAAACATCCTTTCTTAAGATATAGCATTTGCATGCAAATACTCTAAAGTAGGAAATGTTCGGCTTTCTTCCAATGAGAAGCTCATGGGAAGTGTTTTTTTCAAAAGAGGATACAAATAAAAACGATTTATAGCATGACAAGCGGTGTTAATAGCTTCCGCCTAAAATTTATCGAAAGTATTACATTCATTAAGCATTGTCCTAGCCATTTCAATTAATGTTCGATTTTTTCTCTCTACAACTCCATTTTGCTTGGGAGTATAGGCGGTGGAAAGCTCATGCTTTATTCCAAGTTCATCACAAAAATCTTCAATTTTAGTGTTTTTGAACTCGGAACCATTGTCACTTCCTATTTTCTTTATTTTGAAATCAAATTCATTTTGGGCCCTTTTTGGAAAAACTTTTCAAAGTGCCGAAAGTTTTGCTCTTGTTATTTAAGAAGAACACCCGTGTATATCTTAAGTAATCATCTACAATGACTAAACAATAACTATTACCCCTGATGCTCTTTTAGGTTGTTGGCCCAAACAAATTCATATGTAAGAGCTCCAATGGCGTAGAAGTCGACATGATACTTTTGGAAGGACGAGAGTTTGCAATATGCTTCCTAGCTTGGCAAGCACTACATAATCTATTTTTCTCAAACTTCAGATATTTCAAGCCCACTACTAAGTCATGTTTGAAAAGCTTTTTAAGTTAACTCATACCCACATGAACTAGCCTTCTATGCCATAACCAACCCAAAGAAGTTTTTGCCATTAAACAAGTTTTTAAACATAAATCACCAGAAGAGAAATCGACTAAATAAAGATTTTCAAACCTAAAACCTTTCAAAACAAGTTCATTTTCTTTCTCTTTTGAAATGGTTACTTCTTCTTTAGAAAAGGAGCAAATTAAGCCGAGATCACATAATTGAGCAACTGATAGCAAATTGAAATTTAATGTTTCTACTAGAGATACATATGAAATAGAAAGGTCATTAGAAATAGTAATTTTACCTAATCCAAGTACCTTTCCTTTGCTATTATCCCCAAATATGATTCTCTCATTGCTCATATTTTCAAAAGCGGTGAACATTTTCGGGTCTCCGGTCATATGTTGAGTGCACCCACTATCAAGCACCTAATGTCGTCCACCGGTCTTGTAATTCACCTACAAAAAGAAATCAAGTTCTTTTAGTTACCCAAATTTATTTGGGTCCTTGTAGGTTAGTAACCAAGGCTTTCGGCATCCAAATGGCATTCTTTTTAGCACCTAAAATTGAAGTGCCAACAAATTTAGTTATAACATTACCATTTTTAGATTTCTTAAGCATATAGCATAAATCAAATAAACCAATAGATGGAATCGTACTCATAGGACAATTTTATTATACATGTCATGATTCCCGATATTTTTTACAATAACTATCATTTTGCCTCACAAATCTTATAGGCTTGGTTGCCGGTTTCTTATCTTTTCTGGGCATATACCCAAAACCTTACTTATTGAATGAGCATCTTTGCTCACTCAACAACTTGTCAAAGGTAGCCTTGCCCTTGAAGTATCTTTTCAAACTTTTGTTTAGCTTGGTCACTTGTTCCTTTAGCTTATTATTCTCATTAATGAGTTTAACATCACATGACATATCCATTGCATTGTTAGAATCAATATTGGAGGAACATGGCATAGCAAACAAGTCATCACATGAAGTAGATATGCTAGCTCTAGTAATTTTTACACTAGACATTTCATTTAGAATATCACAATTAATTTCAATGCTAGTGTAAGATTTGTTTGAATTTTCTTGGACTAGCAAATCATGAGCTTCCTTTCATAATATTTTTTAAGAAAGATATATTCTCTCTTTAAAACCTTAAATTTTAACGTTTCTTTTCCAAGAAATTCAATTAATTCAACTAGCATATCCATAAGTTCATCATAGGAAGGTTCATCATTATCAAGAGATTTTATCTTTTCTCCTTTTGCCATTAGGCATGTTGGAGATTAGAACAGTGATGGAGCTTCCTTGATGCAATACCGACAAGTCCCCCTTTCTTAGGAGGCTCATCCTCACTTGAATCGGAGTCGGTGTACTCCTCATCGGAATCTCATTCTCTAATATAGGCTTCATTTTTACCATTCTTTTGAAGCTTCTTGAAAAGCTTCTTTTTACCGTTGAAGTTCTTTTTCTTCGATGACTTCTCCTTGTCATCCTTCTTTGTAAGACATTGGGAGGCAATATGCCCCTTCTCATCGCACTCATAGCAACAAATGTTGCTATAGGGCTTATTGGTGTTGTAGGAGTGCCCCTTCTTCACTTTTTCATTATCAGCGCTTCGGTATGAGCGTCTTTTCATGAACTTGTTCATTCTTCCCACAAGGAGAGCCAACTCCACCTCAGAGTCCTCATCATCCTCGGATTCTTCACTTGATACCGTTTTAGCCTTGAAAGCGGTGATCTTGTTGCTCTTGGAGGAGGATTGCTCCAAGAGCTCCTTCTTATCCTTCTTGTACACTCATTTGTTATTAGGTTACCCAAAAGTTGTGTTGGTGTCATTCTTGTTAATTCGGGCGAGTTGAGAAAGAGTGTCACCAATGTTTCATATTTCTCCTGTAGGGCCCTAAACATTTTTCTTACAACATCAACATCGGTTAGATTAGTGCCTAGGCCTTTGAGTTCATTTACAATATTATTGAGGCATGAATACATTTTATTTACCTCCTCATGAGGCAACATTGTAAAAGTCTCATATTTTATCCGAAGCCTGTGCAATTTGGCTTCTTTGATCATGAATGTTCCCTCATGAATTTCTGAGAGGGTACTCCAAATAGCATGAGCAGTTTCTAAATTGTTCACTCTATTGAACTCATCCGCGTTCGAAGCTCCAAATAGAGCATTCATGGCTTGAGCATCTAAGTAAGAGTTGTGTCCATCTTGTTCCGTGGGATGTAGTGGATCAAGAGGCATGACATAACCCTTATTTACGATTTTCCATATGCTCGGACTCATGGCCTTGAGGTAAATTGACATTCTAATTTTCCAATATGAATAATTTGACCCATCAGAAAAAGATGCCTTTTCTATAGTAATCCCCTCACTAGTCATCCTTTCTCTCTAGTGGTTAATTCTAACAAATGAGAGACTAAGCTCTGATACCACTTGTAAGATCAAGGATAACCGACTAGACGGGGTGGTGAATAGGAGGTTGAAATATTATCTCGCCTTCTAATAACAATTATCTCAATTTTAGTATGGCAGGATTTTAAATCAATTAAAACATACACAATTCTAGTGCGTCTAAGGCACTACAAGTATAAGTCTTCACAAGAAGCTCTAGCACAAGTAAATATGATATACACAATATACTAGAAATACAAGAGATAAAAAGGAGACAAAGAAATAACCAATATATACATGATATTTTACCGTGGTGATCGAAAACTAGCCGGTTTCCACTAGTCTGTGTTGAGGAAAGCCCAAGCGACTTGAACCGACTCCACGAATTAAGTTTCAACTCTTCAATCCACCAAACCACTCACAAATCGATGACGGGCTTCTTCACAACCTTCTTGAAGAAGTTTCCGCGTAAACTTCCGCCAAGTCATCCAGGTGCCGGTAAACACCAAGAGTAAAGAATCACAGCTTCGCTTGACGATAATCGAGAGCCAAAGGAACAATCTAGAGATGAAATGCACTTGTTTTGGCTCAACCACCTCAAATGATTGCACAATGAGAAAATGAGGTATGGACCGAATGCTCAATGCTCAATGATGTTAATAGAGTCTCTTCTTACTGTCCTTCGACAGGTGAAGGGGTATTTATACCCTCACCAACCAAAACTAGCCGTTACAGGAGATTTTCTGAAAAATTTAGGGCGAGCGGAAGTACTACAGGTCAATGGCATGTACTTCCGTACCTGTTCTGACACAGTAGTAATGGTTATTTCAGAGCTTCTGAACTAGTCATTGGAAGTCGGCGTGAAACTACCGCCGTTATAAATCTGGTAGTTCCGATGATCGAAAGTTCCGAAAATTCGGCGTGATACTTCTGTTTGCTTTGAGACAACGAGTTGGCGCTCTCTGGAAAAAATGTTTCGCCCGGGTTATTCGGAGCTCTCTGAAAAAAGGTTCCGCTCGATTTTTTGGAGATTCCATTGCTCCAGAAGTACCGTTTAAGGCTGCGGTACTACCGCTCTACGGTAGTTCCACCGTTGAAACTCTGGTACTTCCGTTCTTCCAGACAGAGCATAGATTGGCTATCAATTTTAGTTTTAAATGAATGCATGATCCTAAATTGATCCAAATGGCACAAGCGTATGCTATCAAGCTACTAACCATGATCCCTGTTAATGGTACGATATTTATCCTATAATCCGGTCTTCCACCCTTTCTCCTAAGACCGGTAAAAGTGAAAAAAGATCCTAGTCTATATATACCTTTGTCTTGAGCCACTTTGATCTTCATGTTGACCCTTAGCATGCGTCTCATCATCATTTTAGGGACTAATCCTTTTAAACACTCAATAAACATGTCTGTCCCATATTCATATAAATTCATTAATTATCAAAATCATTTTTAGGGGCCTAGATGCTTTCACTTTCCCAAAGTTGGCCTTGGACCCCCTTGGGGTTAGTCTTACGTACCTCACCCAGGGTTGGCCTTGGACCTCTATGGGGTCGGTCTTGCGTACCTCGCATAGGGTTGGCCTTAAAACCCTCCGAGGTCGATCTTGTGAACCTCATAGAGGTTGACTTGGGAATTTGACTCGGGGTCGACCCTCCAGCGAATGTCATCACTCTAAGGTGTTCGTGGGCTCGAGGTAGTACGGGGACCACCCCCCCAAACAAGGTTTATCTTATCACTATGCATAGTGGGATGAAATCACTATGCAAGTTTATCTTATTCTAAGTTTATTGTGTAAGATTCAACCTAATAAAACTAGGCACCATATTTATGGAGTGCATCACTAGGCACTAGATATGAGGCAAGTGATTGTTAACAAGCTGGTGAAAAGAACTTACTCTTACAAATAACTAGGATCATGTATACAACTATACGTGCGCTCAAGTCGAAGTTGAAGCTAGAAACCACCACCCCGTACATGCATGCAAGATCTATGCATCAATGTTAATTTGATGATATAGTTATGGAGGACAATGGACATGAATAGAGATCTCAGATTTTTCATCTATAAGGTGTGGTTTACCTACTCGTAAGATTTCAAGGGGTCAAGTAATATAACTGGTGCTTCTAAAACCCTTCATCATACCAATAAGCTATTAGTGATATTCCTTATAGGCAACCATAAAGATGATTATATCACTTCTGTGTTTATAATCTCTTGAATAAATGTTATTATGTTCTTTGAATAAATTATCATTTATAAAGATTATCAAGTAAGTGACTTGGTAGCAAAGCTCTTTATTTGTTATATGGTATCACTCTAAAAGGATCCCTGGTCCAAACACTGGTAACTTATAGACCAACACATGTATTGATTGATGATCATATTTTATCGGTCATAGATATGAGGATATCAAATCAATAATATTGAATAGTATTGGATTAACCCACTATGAGACACTATTGAGATTGTTATGTTTTATGTGTTATCAGTTGGTCTCAAGCAATAATGATGTATAATTCTTGTACCTGAGATCAGCATAGTTTTCTATATATGTAATAGTGCACTTAGGGATTGTCAAACGCGACTCCGTAGCTGGGTAGTTATAAAGGTAGTTTTCAGGTATACTATGAAACATGCGAAGGAAAGTGACAGGTCGGATATGGGATTTACCCCTCCTATATAACACGAGATATATCACTAGGCCCTTCGATGTGGTCAGACAAAGAAAGTGTATTGCCATATCACGAGTGGTCGAAGAGTCGATCGCATGAAATTATTCATCACTAGATCGAAAAAATATTGAATAGTCCATGGATGACACATTTCTCACTTGGAGTTCGATGAGATATCGTGAGGCAAAAGGAGAGTACATAAACAGTTCGATAGGTCCAATGGATGCGTACTGGTAGTATGTGTATATTGACTGGTCGTAACCTAGTCGGACATATCATAAACTGGTCTGCGAATTGGTTGTATGGGGATACAAACTGGTCATGACCATATACGATCTGGTCCTAAGGAGTTATGAGCTGATCGTGAGTGACTAGGACTTGGTTACATATCATATTATATAAAGTTCATCCAGATTGATCTTCGTGTATATTTGGGAGTCGATATGTCCTGCTAGGGACCGCTACCAACTAGTGATTGGAAATGAGTTTTTGAGTTACAACCAAGTGTACATGAACCTATAGTGTCACGCACTTAACAGGTTGGAACAGAAAGAGTCCAGATAATAGACTCCGAGTGAGATACGATCTCTACTCGTATTGGATAAGGATCCACTCGGAGACTTTCCGAGTTGGATACGACCTCTAATCGTATCAGATGAGGATCCAATAGGAGGCTATATATTGAGAGAGGCATAGGCCTGAGGGTTGTACGAAAAAACCGAGAATTAGAGATCCCGAGATACACCCATGGAATCCCTAGCCATCATATCTCAAACACCTGTTGTGCGCGCTGGTGCTAGCACACTGGAGAAAGGCATTTCATCCCCGAATGTGTGGACTTGGTAGAGGTACTGCTATAACTGCAACGCTAATCGAGATGATCACAAGGAGGAGGTGATTGGCTTGTGAAGATCGACTATTGTTGGTGGACGATCGACCACTTTCACTATATCGACGTGTGCTACGTTGAACCGGGCTACTTTAACTCTTCTTCCACTGCACTACGCGTCTAGTGGTAACGATCTATGATCTCTTACTTGTATGGCTTCTTGGTTTACGTGGTAGAAATTTTAATTTACGCTAGTGTAGCCTTCTTAATTTACACTTAAAAATACCACTTGCTATATATAGACAATATAAACATAAAGCATGAAATATTGCAACTTAGTTAAGGTCGAAGTTAGAGTGTTTTACCATACAAATCAACAACAACTTGGCTCTTTCTTTTTTTAAAAAAGCATGCGCACACCTCAAGCATTTCTACCGAGAAACCAGGTCTAGCATATGAAGAACTTGCTATTCCGTGTTGTTATATAGATATCATCATGCGTCACTTTGCACAGGAATCTCCTCCAAACTTAAGAGAGGAAATTCCCCTAGCCTATACCAACAAAGGGATCAATAATTATCCAACACGTTGAATCATTTAGGACAAAAATCCAAAGATGTGCATTGCACCTAAACCAGACTAGACAAAAAAAACTTGGCCTATAATCCCAAAGTTTTAACTTTCCTCTAAAAAATGGTGAAAACAGTCTGCTAAACCAAAATTTTCAGGCTTCTATCTTCAAGACATGTCAATTCACCAGAATTAATGCACGATTTCTGAATAGTTACTTTTGAGTACCAGTTTTGTCGAGTTTCGTCATCTTTACAGGAACCCAGGCGCAAGTCAAACGTGTGGGGGCGAGGGATTGTGAGGATAGGTACGAGCACCATCAATGGAACAGTGGCTCAACAGCATCCTACATATCTAGAGACATTAGGAGACAATGTATCGTTGCACCATTACTCCTACTTTTAATACCGGCGATGTGACGCGTTAATTTTGAAGAACAGGAAGGACAGCCGACAGCAGAAGATAGCTGACCTGATGATAAGGGAAATGGCAGCCGATCTGTACATGTCGCCGTACTGTGCTCTCCTCTACCAAGACTCCAAGTTCCTGCCTCTTCCTCTCCCTCTTGCCCATCATCCACTCCACCTGTGAACTCTCGTGCTTAATTCAACTGTACCCTGCAAAACAGCAGAGGGAAAAAATGGAAGAAGAGAAAGAGGAAGGAGTAAATAGATCCGGTCAACAACCCATGGATCGATCCATTACATCCAGTAGATTCCTGCGATGATGACTAGCACTATAAATTCGCGCGTTCCGAGATCCATCGATGGCACAATAAATATGCATTTCCTTCCAAGAAGGGAGCAGAAAAGGTACCCCTAATGGAATAGGCTCCTCGGAAAAGATGAACGGAGGCCAAGGGAGGGAAAACCAGGACCAAGTACAGGCACTAGCTAGCGAGCTGCCCAACTCCAATTCCCCATTCCGACCCATCAAATCAAACAGTGGCATGCTGAGATGAATGAAAGATCGCTCATCCGCTTGTGAAATGTGAAAGAACACGGTGCTGCTAGAACATGAGGTACAGGATCCATGTGCGCGCGCGCGCCGTACGAGGGGATTGGGCACGGCGGAGGAGGGCCGCCGGGGGCTCGAGAAAGCCGGAAAGCCAGGGAGCTGGATGACAGACAGAGCAGTGAGCACGCGGCCGCGACGGCACATCCGCCGGTGCCGTTCCGCCCGGCCGTGTGCTCACTCTCTTCTGTCACCGCGCGCGCCCCCGGCCGGCACCATCCTGCTCGCCGTCGCCGCTTTATTTATCCCCACGCCCACTACATAATAACTCACGCCGCGCGGGACGGCCGAAACGACGAGCTCATGAGCTAGCTAGAAAGACGCAAAAAAAGAAGGGTATTAATCTCGGCGAGGGGCCGAGGAGGCGGTGTGTACCGGCCGTGCGGATTGATTACCCGGGGGAGGTGGGGGCCAGGACACCGGGCGTGCCTCTATCCGGACGGCCGGGACGTTCGTGAGACTTTAGGGTTTCCTGCCCTCGGCCGCGGCGCGCGCGCTGGCTGCCATGCCATGAGGTGGAAGCTACGGCGAGGTAGCTTAATTAGCTAGCTCGGCATCGCTGTCTGGCTTCTCCCTCGTCCCACCCACTATAGCCAGGCTGGCTGCGCCGGCCGGTTTTATTAATTTGCTCCAAAATTGGGGGATTAGCTAGCTAGGTGGTGGGGTTGCGGCAAGGGATAAGGGGTATTAAAATGGAGGGCGAGTAGGGGCTTGACACGGAGCACATGCCCTTCGCAGCAGTGAGCTTCTATTGTTTTAGAGAGAAGGGGATGGTTTAAGATTGCGGGATATACGTGGACGCCTGGTGTCCAGGGAATCACGAATTTTGGTTAAATTTGGCATTATTGATCACACGAATATCAAATCTAGCATCCGAATCACTGTGTGCTTTCTGACCGTACGATTAACACGTATCACGCTCCCGTAGTGCCACGGTTGGGGAGGGGCGACAAAAGGAATTGTGATGATTTGGAGGCTAGATTTGGTATTCATCACGTGATCAACAGTGTCAGATTTGACCAAAATTCGGGAATCACATCCAACTTCCCTGTAAATTTCCACTACTATACTCCATTTGATGTCGGTTGCCCCTTGGCCGTGCAAATCAATGGAGATTTTGGTTGGTAAAATTAAGCTTGAAAGTAGTACGTAGTAGCAACGGCAAGTTTTAGAGCTTAGCCTGCACTTTCGATCGAGTATGCGTGTAATTGTGCAAGCGCATCGTAGCACACAGTTATAAAAGAAAATTGTTTTGAACATTAACATAATTTTAACCTCTAATTTATATTATAATATTATTTTTATATCTTTAATATATATTGAAAAAGATATCGATGACTAAAATTCAGAAAGTTGATTACATATACCCAAAATAACATTTTTTTACCAGAGGAGCACAACTTTTGAGAAACTTGTAGTTCGATCTGTAGGATCCTGTTGGTTACTACCGGGGGAGCCAACGGGTGGCTTCGTTAGGTTTCGGCCAACTCTAAACCCCCCTCCCCCAATGGGCCGGCCCAGCATAGAAGATGAGTTCATCCACACCTTAGGCCACAGGCACACAACAGACGCATCATGCACGGGAAACGAGAGGCACCAGAGAGCACATGCACATGCATCTGGCGGTGCGACGGTTGAGGCGAGCAGATCCGGGCGACGATCGAGGCGCCGAGCAAATCTCGGTGTGGCGGTGCCGGCCGCGGTCGAGCTGCAGAGGTGCCTAAGCTGGCAAGGAGCTGGCGCTAGCGACCAAGGCGAGGAGGCAATCAATAGGAGCCACAGGCTAGGGAGGCCACTGGCTAGGGACTAAGCAAGACACTAAGAGAGGAGGGGACAAGGGGAGGGCAAGGTAGCGATTGGATTCGCCAATTCAGGGAATTGCCTGACTGGCGACTGGGAGTGGGCACTTGGTCACTTGGGGAGGGCGAGGGCACGTCTAACATGTTTCAGGCATCTTTGCAGGTAGAGCGACTATGACGCATCGTGTCTGAGGGTGGCACCGCACTACGCTGCAGACAGTCGAGCATGATCGAATGATTGCTGAGGTTCGTCCGTAACATGTATGAGGACGCCAAACATGCACTAGGGCCATCAGCTGCAAGCGTGCTAGCAACGTGTTTATTTCGAGGGCAACGGGCTACTATATCGTTCGTTGGTAGCTTCGTCTACATGTCCTAGCTGGTTAGCGTACCCGTCTAGCCTCGGTCGTTCCCAGTCCACACAACGCACTGCTTAGGTTTGACAATTTCATATTTTGTTGCAATCTACAAGATGTCATTTTTCGTTGTTCTTTGTACATGTCATCTTTATGCATGATGTTCACGCTGACACTGCTCTGCTCTTGTCTTCGTTGCGGAGGATGCCCGACCCCAGACCTCCCTCGCCAGGTGAGAGGGATGAGGAACCCGACCCCAGACCTCCCTCGCCGGGGGAGAAGGACGAGGGATGACTCTACTTCTATCCTTATCATGGAGACAACCTGACACACAAGACACCCCAGGCAGCGATACCAACTCCCCTATCGGAGACTACGGGGTGCACGATGGCACATACGCACCCGTGGATCACCCGCATCTTCGTCAACGTGACGAGTGATACAATCAGACATACGATAGCTACACGGTCCACTAGTACGGTGCGGATTACGCGGCATCATGCTTCACTGCGGCGGACTACCATGGACTAGAGTACCCAGGAGGTTCATTATCTGTGCAACACGGGACACTGGTGCTTACAATTACGGGGTTTCGTTGAAGTTGTACCTTACATCGGCCTAATGAAATGTATTTCCCTCCATATGACGCCAATAATTACACGGAGGACTGGGTACAACAGATGTTTAGCGCTCGAGAGATTAGGCCCAGTCAATTATCTGGTACACTGGTTTCCACTCAGCCACCATTGCAATACGACCTGCACAACGTATGAGGACAAGCTAACCTTCACTTAGGACCAACTTCACCACCAGACGAAGTGGGCAGCAGGCAACCTTTGACCTAGTACTGCATGCAGTGCCAGCTTTTCAGTCTGAGCGGGTTAAACTTAATTATGTACTCGTTAATATTTTGTCCCCATCGTAGCAGTTTTAAATGAAATTTGTCCATAAATGTAGTACGAAAAGCACATGTTCTGTAAAAGCATGTTTTTATTAGTTTATATGGATATTCACCTAGTAACAAAAATACTAAATTTACCACGTGACGCTGTCGAGCCTGTGTTGCAACCGAGCGCCCTGACCACCAAGCCTCCCCTGGCTCCTTGCCTACTCACTGCTGGCCACCGCCGAGGCTGCGGCGGCTCGGCGGACAACTCATCGAAGCGGGGTGGCTCGTGAGACATTGCTAAGCATCGGAAGCTCAGTGCACCGGCCGCCTTGCCTACCGCGCCTAGCCATCTCCTACTGCGCCCGACCACCTTGCCACGTGCCATCGCTCTTGCCGAGCTCCTCAGACGCGGCAGGTGACACATATTATCCGCAACACCTTCTAAGCTTGAGAAGGAGGCTATTTTTAAAAAAATCAAATGTTTAGAGCCAAAATTAAAAATATACATAGCTACAGTGCCTAATAACTTAACAGTTCGGGAATTTGCAACATTGGTGGCCCTGCATTGATTTGACAGTACCACGCGATGCGCGTTCCGATCGGTGCCGAAGCCGAGGCTGCAAAAACAACCGATTAGCGGCATGCCTCCCGCGTGGATTTGTGTATCTGGAGCACGCCTGCTGCTGTCCAAACCCCAAGCTAAAGCATGGGCTTTTTTAAACTTGAGTTTATTTATATTTATACTGTCTATAACAACTAACTTTTAAACTGTATTTTTTTAAGACAAAATTAATAAAAAAATTATAGTAAAAAATATACTGAATTTTGTTGTACCAGCTAAAATTTATACGGCTATTTTTTAACTTATTCTCTCTCGTATACAGCCACAATAAATATTTAAGGTATAGGTCATAAAAACCCACCCTGTACGAAAGTACGAAGCTCAAGATGAAACACTGGTAAATGTACTAGTACTCGACAAAATAGCATAGGTCATGGCGTCCGGTACAAGCACACAGAAATAGTACCAGCTGTCCCGTACCAAAAGTATATTTCCCTGTTTAATTGGCTTATCTGATTAGAAATGGGTTTGCCGTCATAAAATTGTGCAAGTATACATGGTTTAAGCTTTCCTAAGAGACTCGAGACGGTAAGCCCTAGTAATGCTGGCGTGGAGACTGCTACACAACGGATCATAAAAGATAGTCTTGTTCCTCCACGTTGTCACCAATACGGCCTACACCGCTACACGCGGCGAAGGACTCTCCACCTGAGTCCTAGGGCCCCGCTTCAATGGCTTAGAGCTTAAGCTTCTAACTGTGACTTATAACTTCTAATCAAAATTGTATTATAATAGTTGTTAGTTTTTTTTTGAGAAAAAATAAAGAAAATTAAAAAGTGTAAAAAAACGTTATATCATTATGGACAGTGTAAAAAAAGGAGGAAAAAAGGTGAAAAAACAGGAAAAACTAAAATAAATCGAAATTAGAATCCGATACATTTTAAATGGCTTCTGCCTGTGGCTTTATAGAGATATTGATAAACAAAATTTAGAGAGTAAAACATCATTTTCTCTTTTTTTTTCCTGATCGAGATAGTAAGTACTAAGCATACGATCAATGTTGCGAGCACACGAATTAACTTGATCGTAGCAAAAGTAGATTAACCTTACAGGCCCAGCCAGCTACTATAGAGCAAACTGCAGACACGGATGCAGAGCTACCGTGCGTTGCAAAGTAGTATCTTCCCGTCACGTGGCGCTATCACGCTAGTACTACTACACGTCCCGGCCAATTGGCTGATCGCTGGCACGCATTTATCCTCGCACGCACAGAGGCGCCAACAACTTGGCGCGCTAGCTATAGCTCTGTGGTCCATTTTTCTTCGTTTAAGCTGTGATCAAATTAAGTAACCGAGAAACGATGGTATCGAGCTACAATAGATCAAAGCGCTCTGTGCGTGGTCCCTTAGCTTAATTTGAACATATATATACGCTCCATGCAGACACTTTCCCATCTTTAATTCTAAAACGGTACACGGGCATGCATGCATGCGCTGATGCACACAGCACTATACGATGCAGAGCCATGTGTCGGCGTGTACGGCGTCATGCACGCCACCACTAGCTAAGGGTAGCATACTGTCCGAAGACGCATATATATTAGGACCTGTGGTTTCGATCAACGAATTGATGCGCGCGTCTAATGATATCGTACGTCCGGCATCTTTTGATTCTTTTCCTTTCGGTTTGGGGCCGGGCCGCGCGTGCGTGTTCCTTAAATTTCGGCGCGTGATTGGTCTACTCCACTCGCGCGCGTATGGGAGTGTTTTGCCTAACAATTGATGATTTATAACGGTAGCCGATAGTTTTTAATAGTAGCATAAGCGATCCTATGAATAAACTAAATATCGTTAATTTGATAAACTACTTTGAAAAGACTGTTTCGGTAAATCATCTCGTTTATTTGTTAGGAAAAGTCATGGTTATTATTCGTATTGCCTTGTAAAAGCTGTTTTTTTAAGTAAATATTTTTTTATAATACCTAGTTTTCAAAAGTGTCTTTTCAAGACAAGGTCCACTAGTCGATTGTAGTACACACTGTAATAACTTCATTTATATCGGCTAAAATCGTACAAATATAACTCTCTATAAATTTTTACTATGTATAAAACCAAAGCCAAGAGCCTAACCTAAAAACGATTTAAACGGACGCATAAGCCATACGGTGCCTTGCATGGCTGCGCGACGCTGTGCGGCATGCATGCCTATGCACGTGTATATTCTGCTTACGACATTATCACATGACCAAACGTGTGTGCGCGCTTCAGATCTGCGCCCGCGCGCCCGGCCAGCCGACCGGACCAGGTAGAAGTATTGGCGTACGTCTGTATGATGTCTGTCTGACAGACTGGACGCCATGCCGATGCCGTCATATGTATATTCGCTGCTGCCGGTGCTGGCTACTTAACGGATCTCCAGGTAGAAACCACGACGCTGTTTAATTTCGGAAGGCTTCATATTCAGCCGAATGCATGGCTCCCAGCAGCTTCTAGGCCTGTTTTTTTTGCTGCGGCTTATGTCTTTTGGCTGAAATTTTTGAATTTTGGCTATTTACGGTACAGATTACGGAAAAACAAATACGCATTTGCAATTTTAGCTGATACAGATGTTAAACTTTTAACGTGTACTATGTTTAACTTGTAAACCCCATATTAAGAAAATACTCCATTTAAAAACTAGGTCTTGTGGCGGTACTGAAAAGTCAGCCAGACTTTACTACAATGAACAGGCCCTCTCTCGGACTCGTAGGCCCTGTTCTTTGTGCTGTGTCTAATGCTTTTCGGTTTTAGCTCATGATTTTTGAGACAATGGAGACGTCAATACGAACGGCATATATAATAGAGAAAATTTAAGACAGTTTGTATAAAAAACCGTCTGTGATAATTCCACTATATTAATTGCGCGCAGACCCGTCGACTCTCTGTCTTAAATTCCAGATCTACACTGTTGCTTTGAGCTGGAGGTAGGGTTTTGAGCCCATTTGGTGAAATATGACTATTTGGCAAGAGTAATTGTAGATCTACTAAGTTTTTAACTACCTATGGTTAGTAATTTATTCCTAATTGCTTTATAATTTAGATTTATAACTTTTGGTGAAAGAAGAATTGAAGATGGTTGATCTAGCTAGCTTGATGTAAAGAGAAGATTATTTTACATCTAAGGTTTAGTCAATTCATAGTCTATTTGTACTTAATTCAATTTAATTAATTAATTACTCTACTATATATATGTGCGTACTTCTTGATGTCTAAAAGTCATAAAAATGGGGAGTTCTACGATGTAGAATGAATTTCATTAGGATAAGATTTAGCCTAATTGTTTATGTGTATATTTATATTTCATTTATGTTAATTGATTTGTGAAATGGATGTTCTTGTGTCTGAAATGAATGAATGTGAATTGGATGTATATATACCATGTTGATCTTGCTTGTTTCAGATAGCATGGCTAGTATTTACTGAAATAGCTAACAAACAAAAATAGATTTAGAAACAGAATAGAATATCACAAATGGTTATTAACTCGTAGCTGTTTGTAATAGTTGACTATCACGGACGGTTTGTATGGTTTATCACAAACGATTTATCGTATAAACTGATATATGACACTATTTGAGATTTATTTTTACATTGTAGCTACTCTTAGTTTTTTCAGCATAATCAAATTTTAAAAAATAAAAAGAAAGGAAAAATGTTACGTTATCACAGATAATGGAAATGAATAAGAGAAAAAATAGAAAAAAAATAAAAAATAAAATTAAGAAGTTAAAATTAGAAGCTGTCGCCCCGATCAAGGCCTGCCATCCTGTCAAGCTATGATTGTGCTATGCTGAATTTACAGCGTGGGTAGGTGGGGGTTGGGGAGTGGGGAGAGCTAATTGCGCCGTTGTTGTTATGTCCAAACGCATGGGTCGGAGTCCGGCCTAGTTATTGTCATTGGGCTGAATTCGATTAGGCTGGCTTCAATTTTAGTTGGGCCTAACTACGACATCCGACCGGCTCCAGGAGCCCACCTCATACTGCTGAGTTCCCCAGTGCTGCTAGCTAACGTACGCGAGAGGAATCTGTCTCCATTATTTCCAAGATCTCTTGCTTTTACTCGCTGTACGAAGTAGGTAAATTAATCAACACATGTCATGTCTTTGGTCCATCACCACTCACTCCCCAGAAGTGGAACGCAAGCTAAGCAGATGACAAGCCAGGCAGACACCATGATCGACGTCGACCGAGCAGATAAAACCTTCCAGGCTTGGGATGGCCCCTTGATGATAGGCTCCAGCTGTCCACTCGGTTCCATTTCATTATTTTCTCTCGCATTGCATCTGTAATTCTGCATGACGATCGGCTCGGCGACTGATGCAGCACACCACACACTAATACTTACCAATTCTAGCGTGCGTGCCTCTGTTGATTCAGAGTTGGACTTGTATCGATGTATGGAGCTCACACGGATGGGTATCCGTATTATGGTGCTCTTGTGCGCCGCGGTGTGCGTTTTGCATCTGAAGTATCGCCACGTAGCTAGCTAGATCTAGACGGATTTGGTCCCAGCTCCCATTCGATGTTACGATATGAGTTGAGTGGTATAGTTTGGTATATGAGTGCATGGTATGGTTTGGTCCCAGCTTCATTCGAGTAATGGCAAAAAATTCAAGCAAGCTTCAGCTCAAGCAAAGTTTTCGTACAGTAGTTTGATACTTCAATTCTGATGCTGATGCTATAACCAGCCTCTCATATAGATCGCTCCTAAGCTAAGCAATAACCAATGAGCAACAGCTGGCTCTCTCTTTTTTTTTCGGAAATACTGTCCATTTTTTGGGCATTCCCTGAAACACACATACCTGGCGTTAAACATGTTTACGCACTTTATTACCGACAAAAGCTTGCTCACAATCTGAAGCTTTTGTACTCTTGTCTGGAACTCTGGATAACAGCCAGCTTTCAGATCTCCGCAGAACAGCCTGCTTCTGCCACAAAACAAAGTTGATATGTATCAATAATTTTCATCATAACACTACCATTCCAATGCCATACATCTTTCTCGGTAGGCTTTACGTCAAGTATATACATACAAAAAAAATCCATGAGGTAGGGCTCCGACCTGTCCTGTGCCTTCCATTCCAAGTTGATGTATAGATAAGAAGTTGGACTAGATATGCTAGTACTACCAACTCCAAAAAAGCAAAAGCTCACCAACTTACTCCATTGGCTCGGCCTGATTAGTACTAGACAGCAGTCGCTCACTGATGGATGAAGCTGCCTCACATTGGGATGGGAGCACCAGTGGCAATCTTGCTGCTACTGGCAGAGCAAGGACTGCATCTAGAACAGAGCAGAAATCAGGTTGTACATAATAAGTTGTTTATCTGGATTTGGTTTTTAACTTCTTTCAAGAAAGGAAGCTAGCAATTTCCTAGGGAAACAATTTTCAAAATAGACGAATAGATCTGTGGAATATAGAGGGCCCCAAGCAACATTCTGGAAGAGATCTTTCGGTGCTTAAACATTCAGATGCTTATATGAGAATCAATGTATAGTGATTTTGATAGAACAACATCTGACACTGACAACAGATGCACATCTGTTCTTCAGTGCATTTCTATTCACAATGCCTCCCATTTATCCTCTGTGAATAACATGTCGAGGAGCAGAAAGGCAAGAAAAATTCAGTACCAGCTGCCTAAAGACAATTAATGCCTTGTACAAACTAGAAATGCCCTCGAATCTACAATTCTTCTTGTCTGTGTCAGAAACGAAGCATTTAGGTACACTCCAATCCTTCAGATCAGCACTTAGAGAGTTACAGCGTTCTATTCAGTTGCAGAAACCATTCTTGAGTATTTCTTTCTTTCTTCTATTTAGTGAGCACTCGCAAGATGCAAGAGCATAAATAGAAAGGTACAAATGAAGTCACAAACAAACTCAGCAGAGCAGACTACACTCCACAGTCTCCACTGACGATCAGATGATCGGTGGCGGCGGCGTCTCCCAGACGTCGAACACGTTCTCCTCGTTGTGCAGGGCGAAGAGCCGATCGCCTCCGATGGAGAAATCGCAGATGGCGCCGCCGTAGCTCCGCCTCAGAGTCGACGTCAGCACGTACTCGGGGCCACTGAACACCGAGATGCTGTCGTTCATTGACGAGAAGAGCTGCCCGCCGTGCGTGGCGAGCTTCGGGTAGCAGCTCTCCTCGCCGGGCACCTTCCAGCTCATGAGCTTGCTCCGGGAGCTCCACCGCACGGAGCCGGCGTTGCTCCTGAGGTCGAGGAACCCGAGGTCGTCGTACTGGTTGATCACGCAGACCGACCGCTCGTCCTCCATAGCGATGGCGTGGAGCACGCGCTTGTCCTCGAGCGACGCGGCCGTGCCAGCGTCGGACCACGACCATACCACGTCCTTGTCCCGGAAATCCAGCAGGCCGATGAAACAGTTGTCCGTCTTGGGGAACAGCGTGGCCACCATGAGCGCGTTGGTGGCGTCCAGCCATTGGAGCTTGTCGGCGTCGCCGAAAGCGAAGCCCGGCGGCTCGTAGAAGAAGTCGGCCTGGTCGCCGGTGGCGCGGTCCCAGACGCCGATGCCGTACTCGTTGAGCCGGCCCTTGCAGCTGGCGAAGATCCTCGAGTCCTGGTCGAACGCCAGCGCGCCGGCGGTGAAGGACTTGGCCTGGCGGTCGTGCGCGACGCGGAAGCGGTGGCGGAGGTCCCCGGAGACGGCGGAGAACGCGGCCATGCCGCCGTCGCACTTGCCGAGCCGCTCGCGCGCGGCGATCAGGAGCGTGGCAGCGTCGAGGTAGGCGACGTCGTTGACCTGCGAATGGTCGAGCGACACCGGGCGGCGTTCGTCGAGCATCCAGTTGTAGACGTGCACGGCGCCCCCGTGCGCGACGCAGCACCCGCCGTCGGGCGCAGCCCGGATGGCTGTGCCGTCCCCGGGCGCGCGCCCCGGGACGGACGCCGTGAGGCGGAGCCGGTCGCCGTCGAACGCGCCCCAGCGCGCGGCGCGGACGTGGTCGAGGAGGCCGTAGTAGAGCGCCTCCCGGTAGAGCAGCTTCTCGGGGAGGTGCGGCGGGACGTGGAGGCTGCCCGTGCGCAGCAAATCGAGCAGCACCGCGAAGCACGCCGGGTTGCGGTCGATGAAGTACTCGGGCACGCCTCCTCCGTCGCTGCCGCTGCCGGAGGGGGCCACGTTCCAGGAGGAGTCGAGCAGCGCGCCGAGCATGGAGTCGCGGCCGGCGTTGGCGAGAGTGGTGGTGGTCGTCTCGAACACCTGCCCGCCCACGTTGAACCGCACGCGCCCGCCCCCCAGCCTCGCCGCCATCGGCGCCAGGAACCGATCACCACACCACACCATCCATCCCCCGCGCGGCGCAGGAATCTCTCCCTCCAATCAACCTTGCGTCGCCGAGAACCGGATGGTGATTCGGCTCTGAATTGGGTGGCGATTCGGCTCTGAATCGGGGGGTTGGGTTGGGGAAGGTGAGACGCGGATTGGGTTAGTTATGTATGTATCGCGTATGTACGCTTAAGTATAACCCGTGTCCTGAGCATCCAATAGTCAATCAATATAACGAGCAAACACAAATAACACAAATAATTAGCAATAACAGAAGCAAATAAATAACGAATAAACATATATCTTCTTTATCAATATAACTTGATGTAATAGATAGCTTTTTTGTATATTTATAGTCAACTAGCCTAAAGAGTCCTTTTGGCATACGCTCATATCTCTTCTTGGAGACGAAGTCAGAAATATGGAGGCCACTAGGGTCGGTCGGTTATACAACACTCCCTCTTAAACTGATACCACGATATGCACATAACTCGTTAAAAACTTCTTCCAAAGATCCAATGGAAAAAAATACAAAAAAGAGTACATTGTACATGCAAGATGTATTACATTAGTTGTCTTGTTAAAAACCTTCATAAGAAAACTTCTAGTGAAAACTACCTAAAGGAAAAGAGTACAACGTCTTGATCTCCAAGATCATATTTAAGGTGGTTCTTTTCGGCTGCGGCTGATAGCTTATGGATGCGATTGGTGGCTACTGGCCTTAGCATTAGCGCTTGTGCGAACATGCCGAATACCGATAAGCCACTTCGAAAAGGCTGTCCTGATAAACCGCTTCGAAAAGATAGCAGAGAAGTTATCTTATTTGTTTGTTCGGGGAAGCCATAAACTGAAAAAAGAGAGTCCTAATCTTCAAAATTAAAGAATATGTATCGATCTTCAGGACCTAATACATATGGGTTTCATATTTGGGGAAGTGCTTCTGCAGAATTTTGCATATCTCTAAGTCACCTCATTTCAATACCACATCACATTTTTCAAAGCTAGATGTTGCCAGGAACTTAATAAATATGCAGGATTTTCACAAGACTTAGCATACAGTATCTTCACTTCATCTTTCTTCTGGAGTTCATGAGCAAAGCATTTAGGAGTAATATACTTCATGAGATTACTATTAGCATAACCCATTTTGATTTGTGCAACACATGCAACACTGACTTCATAGATAATTGTAGGGGTCTGGACAGTGTTCATACCACATGACTGATGGATATGGCTAATCATCCGTCTGAGCCAAACACATTCACGTGAGGCTTCATATGAAGCAATAATCTCTGAATGATTCGTAGATGTAGCTATAGTGCTTTGTTTCGCTGAGCGCCACGACACAATCGTTCTACCACAGAGAAATACAAATCCAGTCCAGGATATAGCTTTATGGGGATCAAAAAGGTATCCAGCATCTGTATATCCCACTATGGTCAAGTCTTGATTCTTCTGGTAAAACAATCCAAGATATTGAGTTCCTTAGAGATACCGGAGTATTGTCTTAATGCCAGTCCAATATCTTCTAGTTGAAGCAACATTGAATCTTGCTAATAGGTTAACTGCAAATATGATATCAAGCCTGGTGCAATTTACAAGATACATCAGTGCTCCTATGGTGCTTAAGTATGGTACCTCAAGTCCTAACAATTCCTCATTTTCCTCGCTTGGTCTGAATGAGTCTTTCACTATTTAGAGACATCTAATTACCATGGGGGTTCTCAATGGATATGATTTATCCATGTTGAATTTATCTAATACCTTTTCGATATAAGAAGACTGTTGTACTAATATTCCTATAGGAAAATGCTCTAGCTGCAAGTCTAAATAAAACTTAGTCTTACCTAAATCTTACATCTCAAACTCTGTCTTAAGGTAAGAGCTAGCTTCCTGATACGGGGTCGCCCGACCTTGTTGACGTAAGATCAAGATACTCACGTGTAGCCTCTCGAATCGTAGCGATCCTCCGTTGCCAATGCAAGAACGAATGCTCTTTAATTCATAAGATCACATGCGCTAGACTTCACGACCACTAAGCGAAGCCCTATCCGCTCCTAATTCCCAGCGGAAAGGTTGAACGATCTCAATTTGCAAGAACTCTCAATTTTTTCTATTGAAATTAATTGGCTAACCAAAACTTAAAAACATGCAAAAGTCCCTCCAGAATTATCTAGTCATGATCTGTCCCTGTTCGACTGGTTTCCGTCCCCCTCTATTTATACGGCGGCTATACCTAAGACTAATACGTCCACGCATAGCTTGTGCTATTGGCCGAACAATACATGGCTTGGCCAATAGATTGGCACAAACCCTGATGTGGCGGGTGCCCGATCTTCATGACGAAGGATCAATAATGATAATTTGGATCCGTGCAACCTAACGAACCGATGATGCCAACCACTGTTAGAACAACAACCTGCGACAAGAGAATTCGCCCAACCACACGCTCGTGATCACATCTACCCGACTACAAAGCAGACGTATCGTTGCTCCTGCGAACCACAAGGAAGCACAGGAACAACGGAGGTACTCTCAAGAAAATCGCCCAATTCCTCAAAGGCAGCACATAGCATAAACCCGACAATAAGCAATATTGGCTATCTAAAAACAATGTGGTCTGGCCCAAAGGCTATGTATTACAAGGCTTATATAGCCTTGGGCACAGTACGTAGGACCCCCTAATCATGCACAACTCAATCTTTTATCGTATTAGACTCGAACTCCTACAAAACGGAAACTAAAATCTTTTTTATCCTAGATAAATATGAAGATAATTCCTTATCTGTTACGTAGTTCTTGAAATAAACTTTCCAATAAGTCCAAGATCACCACAATCGGACTCCGTATGCGAAAGTTATTGTCCTTTAATCACAAGGAATCCCTCCGGGTTTGCACTCGTAAGTCGTTACGACCACGTTGAGGATGATTTCGACTATGACTATGCCCTCTTTATGATCACACATCTTCTGTTGATATTGGCTTCAACCACTCATACGACCACAAGTAGCAGTCGTTATCTTCATATTCATCCGAGCTTCAAAAGAATCGGACGGTCGTAAGTCGTAGTGGCGCAGTGGTCGTAAGTCGTAGTCGTAAGTCATAGTCGTAGCGGCGCAGTGGTTGTAAGTCATAGGAGGTGCTGTGGTCAAAGATATGGTCATGTTGTTCCGAACATCTCCAAGTCAATCGAATGACTGCAAGCGTCTTCAGCCAATCCAGCGGCGGGACCGTTCGGCCTGGTCCGATCCAAAGTTGATTGAACGACGCAAAAGGGCTAACGTTCGGAGCAGTCCGAATGTCTCCAAAGAAATCGGAATGTTTCGAAGGGTGCTCTCTGGAAAAAATGTACCACTCATTTTGACGTAACTTCCGAAAAGCGGAAGTACCGCCATTTGCACTCCAATACTTCTAATTATCCAGGCAGAGCACAAATTGACTATCAATTTTAGTTTTAAAAGAATGCATGATCCTAGATTGATCCAAATGGCACAAAAATATGCTATTAAGTTACTAGCCATAATCACTCTTAATAGTACGATATTTATCTTATAATCCGGTCTTTCACTCTTTCTCCTAAGATCGGTAAAAAACAAAAGGAATCCTAGTCTACTTATACCTTTGTCTTGAGCCACATTGATCTTCATGTTGACCCTTAGCATGCATCTCACAATCATTATATGGACTAAATATTTTAAACACTCAATAAACATGTTAGTCTCATATTCACAAAATGTTATTAATTACTAAAACTATTTTTAGGGGCCTAGATGCTTTCACCATGACGCACCCCCTCCTCTCCAGGCTCTTGGAGCTCATCGCCGACTCCGTAGATATCTCCGCTGCCTGCGTAGCCACAACGCCCGCACCACACATATCCCTTCATGGCCTTCTCCCTCCCACTCGTCGCTCCACTCGCCATTGTCGTCGCTGTGGTCACCCCACACTGGAGCAACTTGGTAAGTCCTTCCGAACTATCAAACCTCGGCAGCACCTACCGAGTAACCGAAGCTTGGTAGGTTGAAGTGGCTCGGCAAGACGCAGTCGAGCAGTAGCACACCGATAGGATAATTAATTAGTTAGAATTAATTACAATCAATACTAATTAATCAATATATTTCGTGATTAGCGCTATTAGCGCTAATTAAACATGATTAAAATTAATTAATCACTGTTGCGGCCGACTGACGTTCTACCGAGTTAGGAGAGCCATGCAAGTCAATGATAGAGCTAAATTTATATAAAAAAAACAGATGTCCAAAATCAAATAAAAATGTGCCAACAGTTCTACCTACTGATCCAAAAGTCCTGCAAATCACCTCCAAGAAAAAAAGTCCGCAACCACATTTTTGCACGCCGCCAACTGACGTGCGAATCCCACACATCTCGTGACCCCACATGTCCGTCGCTCCAACAGCTGTTCGATAATTCAGCATTACCTCGCTGATCCGACCGGAAGACCCGGCTCGCTCCCTCCAATCATCGCATCGCTACGGCCGAATCTTTCTGCCTCATCTTGCGCAGTTTTTAATCTTTTTGTTGACCTCTTTTCCCCGTTTCCTGCTCCTGTTTAAGGTAGGCTTGTCGGGATCGTGGCTGGAAGGCGACCAGGCACGTTTGCTGTTTATGGCTGTTGGGGCTTCATTTTGGTACAGATTCTAGAGGAATGGGCGTCTTTGAGCGGAAGTTATTGGGATTCCGGTGCACGCCAGTGTGAAAATTCGAGCTGCCCAAGAGGATCTTGGACATCTGTGCATTTCAATGTTATAAAACAGCAGTACTTTTAATATATATATATATATATATATATATATATATATATATATATATATATATATATATAGAACCGACTCATATATATGCGCGCGTATATATATATATCTTATCAGTCTAATAAATAATGACTGCTAACAAAAAAAGTTAAAAACCAACTAAAAAACCGAAAAAAAAGACCATACGTTACTGGCATTATACAAGCGGATTAACACGACATGGTCAAAGTCCTTACAAGGCCACTTCGAAGTTTGAACACCTCGTGGTGCCATGGTCAGCTCACCGTTGCCAGGACGCGCACGACAATCGGTCATGGTGTACCAGCAGCACCATCCAATACAGAAAACCAAACCAGTATAGAGATGCTCGCAGAACAGTTCGTGAACAGATACCCCTAAAACAAAACCGTATCCATGTCTAAAACAAGTAAAACTGTTGAAACAACAGCTGAATAAAAGGCCAAATCCTCAGCAACGAAGAACAACGAAGCCATCTTTCAGAAAAACAAATAAATAGATAATTCGTAACGGGTTGGATACCTGAACAGGTCGCAGTAAGGAAAATCGTAACAGGTTAGATTCGATCCAACATGTTTTTTTTGGGGGCATGAATGAAGAGGGCACGGAAACGGCGATGCTATGAACTCGGGCTCCTTTCTTTCTTCATTCATACTTGTTACAAAATTCACTTCTCAAATAACCTCGGCAATACGAGTAACCCAGCTACACTACAATCTAATAAGAAGGCTTGAACCACAGCAAGCAGGAAATTCATTTCTGCTAGAGGCTTCACCACAAGGTAAAAGGTAACGACCAACATTACAACTACTATGGAGTGCTACAACTACTAGCTGGTTCATGATGGTCAATCAACAGAGGACTCAGCAGGCAACCGGCCAAGATAGAAACCATACATGGCAGACTGCCTCATGCCAACACCTTGTGAGTTGAGGCTGAAAGGGTGGAATATCCCTGAGAAGAACTGCACAGTTCAGAGCAATTAGTTACGGATCTTTCTTCTGCGCTTCTTTCCAGTAGAAGTTTTAGCAGACCCCTGCTCTTCCTTTTCAGATGACTCGTCTTCTTTCTTCGTTGCCTTTCTTTTGGTTGAAAGACCATTTGTCTTGGATCCATCAGCAGCTTTGGGAGTGCTTGCATCTTTTGGATTCGATTCACTGGATTTAGTCTCATCTTTTGAATCCTTGTGTTTGCTGCCAGTCTCATCTTTTGATTTCCTGCCACTTTTAGTGATACCTGCCTCATCCTTGTTGCTTGCCTTGAGCAGATCATCCTTTGTCTTGGCGGTGGATCGAGACAATCTTCCACCTTCATTTTTAAGTCTACTGCCAGTTTTAGGCGTCTCTTCAGCATCCCTTTCCACACTTTTCCCCTTCAATCTGGCTGGAGTCACAGGGCTATCATTATTTGACATACTATTGCTGGAGCGCACACCTTTTGGACGCCCTCTCTTCTTAGGAAGATCGCTACCATCAATGCTGCGCTGTTTGTCACTGTGCAGGAACAAAGTAACAATTTCGCGTAAGCTGTGGCATGTAGGCTCCATCAAGACGGCACATCCATATGACCGTATCAAACACTTACCTGTTAGGTGTTTCTGTCTCTCCTTCCTTTGTTTGCTGACCCGAACTTCTTTTACCTCTTGTGCCACGTGGCCTGGTTGAAATGAGCAGTAACTCAAAATTGAATAAACAACATCTTTTGCATAAGAATAAGAGCAATGATGAACAGTAATGGAGTATCAGGTAACATTGGCACAATAGTTTTTTTTTTGTGGGGGCGCGAAACAAAAGAACCAACGGTTTATCAATAGATTCGTAAAGTATGTCTACAGATGTAAAAAAACAAAAAAAAGGCAACAATATGAACAAATCAACTATATGCTTTCAGTTTGGAAGTCTGCTAAATAGAAGTAGTAGTACAAAACCAGAACATCGTAGATCAATACTCAATTTTGTTTGTCATGAAGAGGCATGCTAGAAACATAAAATCGGAGATAATGAAGGCACATGCATCATCCAAACAAGCACATCTAAGGGTCAACCTAAACCTTACTGATAAAGACAAATATTGGTGCTCCGGAAAATCAAGCTTGTGCATGCTGCAGCACCTTATTTTGAGTTCACTAGCCCAGTTAGTGCAATAAGCTACTCCAAGAATCTTGAATACATGTCAGTTCTTACATATGAGATGGGAGAGACTACAGTTGTATAGTAATGACCATCCAAATTATATTCATTGTTTTAAGCTCCGAGCCTCTGACATAACTAAAATTGCCATCTAAACATCAAACATATAGAAGGTGCAAAGTAAAATATTTTGCTTACATATCAGATGCTGCATCAAGATTGCTGCTTTGCTCCTGCAGGATGGCGGATGAATCAGAAAGGAACAAAAGAGGATAATAACAGCATCAGGCTTTGCTCCTGCAGATAGTAGATGGACATACCTCAACAAGGAATTCCCATTTTTCATCTGTAAGCAGTAGTTGTTCAACATCACCATCATCATACACAATCTGTTGGCAAAACCAAAAAAACAAAGGAATCCAACGATGAAGTCAACGTAAAAGAAAACGAAAGAATCTATCATTAGTAGAACTTTGGACAGCCCAAAGGAATAAGTGGAGCAGGCAGATCCGTCTACTGAATGCGCACCCTGTGCTTTTTTGAAGAAGCATCAAATGACTTCACAACACCATCATAGAACCTGCAAAGCAAGAAACAGCTTCAAAACTAACCAAACAAGAGGCGAACATTTTTTTTATTTAACCCCTTTTTAATTTATTTTTATTAATAACCCCTCAACTTTATTTCCAAATATAACCCTTTTAGCCACACCGTGGCGCGTGGCAAACAAAACTGCCACGCCACGACATAAGTCCAACGCCGAGCCAAAAAAAAAACTTGTTTTGCCACGCACCACCAGTGGAGTGGTAGGGTTTGACCACGCTAGGATCGATGGTGTGGCAGCTAGTATTTGCCGCGCCATGGGCTGTGGCGTGGCCAAATGGGTCAGATTTGGAAATAAAGTTGGGGAGGAGCTATTAATAAAATATTTTTCAGAAAATGATTGTTTAATAAAAAAAATTCAAAAGAGGCCAGCATAACTCATGGAGCAAATGGCATATTAAACATAATTAGCAAAATTAAAATATAGGTGTATAGCCCCACCCAGAAGGAATTATTTGCTTACATGTTATTCACAAACAAGTCGAATGAGCAACCGCAATGCAGATTTAGAAGCCTTGAAAAATAGCAATGTGTAATGTACTAATGTAACAAAAAATGTTGTCAGCAAAAGCATGTGCCATCTTCATCTCAATCAAGGACTTCATTTTAGAAACAATGTTTGTAAACATTAAGCATAAACAATGAAGAATTGGGCCCTAAAGATACTACAAATTAACAATGTTAAGAGCACCCCTACACCTAAGAAACACATATGATGGTCATAGCACTCACTTTTTGTCATCAGGCCACCATACTTTGATTCTTGAGCCCACAAGGCTTCCATCAAGAGCTTTGCTCTTCTTTGACTGAGGGACCTGCCAAAAGCATGGAAAAAGCTTTGACAACTGAAAGACGAATCAGGTTGCAACAAAACTATTCACCATAAGTAATGAAGTATGCATACCTCTTCAGCTTCCTGCACATGTTTCCTTTTTGATCCCCCACTGTCCCCTGGTTGGCCTTTGGTTTTACCCGCCTTGGTCAAAGATTTAGGAGAGACAATTTCCTGCATTACGATAAAATAGTCATTGGGGAAGACCAAATAAGATTATCATAACATGCACAAAAATTTCAATACAATCCCATTAGAATTAATACTTGGTAATGCAACTGAAGCTCTATGAATTTTCACTTTAACTAGAACATACTTTGTGACAGAATGACATTACCAATCAGAAATACATAGCATTATGTTAAAAGGAATATAGGCAAAGAAGTTCAAAAACATGATAACCATCAACCAAAGGCAACAGAAGTTATACATTAGAAAATGACAAAAAAAAAGTTACAGGTTCCACTGTTTGTAAATAACACTTTTCCTCCCAACCACCTTAGAATAGTAAAATCACGTAAATACGAATCCATAAATAGGCAAAACAGAAATCCAATGGCTGATGACACCCATGCATGACTGATGTGCAAAGCAAACACCTCAACACATCTACTGGTAGCAAGACAAACCTTCAAACTGAGATCCTCATCAGTGTCTTCATCGGAGAGAGTGTCTTCTTTCTGCAGCTTCAAACTGGCCTTTTGTTGTTTCTTTGAAGATTCTCCTTCACCGGTCTTTCTTGATGAAGACTTGATATCATCTTTAGCCAGTCGTCTTGTAGCTCTTCCTCCAGAATTACTAACTAAACCAACTTTGTTAGATTCTAGACCTGATCCTTGGCTCTTTCCAACAGGCTTCTTCTCCTGTGACTTTGCTGCAGGAGGCCGGCCTCGCTTTGGTTTAACTACACCAGGTGTACTATCAACAGGTTTCGATGTGTCACCAGCAGCTCTATTGCCAGACTCTGACGGCAACTTATTATCACCATCATTTGTCTCTGGGGATAACTCCCCAGATGCTACAAGACCCTCATTGTCGTTAACAACCTTAGAACATTCAGGCACCTCAGAATCAGTGGAAGACTCAAGCTTGTGACTTTTCTTTGAATTAAGATCAGATGGCTTTTCAGGCTCAGTTTTGACTGGTTCTGGTACTTCTTTGTCACCGGATATCAATTCATCAGAAACTTTTGCCTGCTTATCATCAGAAGACAGTTGAGGCTTCTGTTCAGAAGAAGCTGGCCCATTTGGAGACTTGACATTGTCGACTGGAGCACCACCATTGCTCAACGCAGTTGTGGGAGTACTGTTTGGAGGAGTACCATCTTGTCCAGGGCAATTACCATCTTGCTCTAACTTTGAAGATTCCTGGAAAATAATAAATGTACAGTTATGATATCTATCTTACTTTCTAGAAATCTAGATAGTAATAATCCATAGCAGCATACTTAAGGTGAGCAAGACAACTCTGTGTCAGCTACTTGCATAGTTAGAATTTAATAGTCAGCACGGCTGAAATATACTATACATCTATCAAAGCAACCACTCTGGCTATTGGCTAATATGATCTCATTTTGAGACAATGTGCACTACAAACAATTGTGGATCACGTTACTGACACTACCAGAAACCAATCCATGCATCATGCTATTGGCACTAGAAACCAAAACGTCTAACGTATTATCAAAAATATTCTCAATGCACAACATATCACTGAACAACGCCAAGGAATTTAGTGCTGACACAGTGACACTACCAGAAACCACTCTGGCTATTAGCTAATATGATCTCATTTTGAGACAATGTGCACTACAAACAATTGTGGATCACACTACTAACACTACCAGAAACCAATTCATGCATCATGCTATTGGCACCAGAAACCAAAAACATCTAACATATTATCAAAAATATTCTCAATCATGGTTATTACGGCGGTGCGGCGAGGCGCGGCGCCTCACCACCTTCACACAACAATAGCGCTTATGGCGCGTGGCGTGGCGACGCCATACACATAAGTAGCCACAAAAATATTGGACTTTAGGAGGGTTTAAACAGAAGAAATATAAAGTAAGAAGGATTTTATTGTAATTTTAGAAAACAGGAGGACTAAATTGCAAAATGTCAAACCCTAAATCCATCGGCGTGCGTGGCGGCGGCAGCACGATCTCGCCCTCGCCGCTCCGCCCGCTCGCCCCGCCGCCCGCCGCCTCCTCCTCTCTCCTCTCCTTCCCCATCTCCTCCGCCTCCGGCCCGTGGCGAGCCCGAGCTACCGCCACCCGCCCTCTTCCCGCCGCCACTCTCCGCCCCAAGCGGCGGCCGCGGAGGCGGCGGCGGCAGAGGTGGCGCGACCGCGGATCCGGCCGCGGCGGCGGCGGATCCGGCCGCGCGTGGCGGGCGGCGGATCCGGCGGCGGCGGATCCGGCTGCGGCGACGGCGGATCCGGCTGGGCGACGGCGGATCTGCTACGGCGACGGCGGGCGGCGAGATCCGGCGGCGGGCGGCGGATCCGCCGGGCGACGGCGACACGACACGACGCACCGTGTCGTCCGGACGGCATGGAGCGGCCGGCCGCACGGCGAGATGGCGACGAGATATCGCCGATATCTCGACGCCATAACAACCTTGTTCTCAATGCACAACATATCACTGAACAACGCCAAGGAATTTAGTACATCACAATACTGTTTGAAAATCCACATGCAAACCTATGTTGGTCGATATAATTCTGACTCCAAAGGTAAAATTCCAGGGTTCAAAATTCTGTTTTGCGCCATCGCCTTTTGCCAGGATGACCTGGTCATTTAAATTAAAATACAGTAGTTCCTACACAAAATTGCCAAAGAAATTCCTGTCAAAACAGTTTGTCCCATGTCCCTCTCCTACCAGTATCTAGATAGCAGACACCTGTTCTATTACCTCCAGCGAGAAACAAGTATGACAGTTTCCAATATCAAAATAATTCAATTCATCTAGTAAGATGAAATAGTTGCACACCTGGATGCCTACCCTTAATCAAAAAACAAAGTACATAGAAGCAGCCTTGCTCATTTGAAGTTTTGAACACACTTCTAAAAACATTGAGTGTCCCATAAAAATGAACTAACCCTTCAACAACAACAACAACAAAGCCTTTTGTCCCAAACAAGTTGAGGTAAACTAGAAATGAAACCTCCTCAAGGTCAAAGAAACGAATGATCACAAGATGAAAAAATGAACTAACCATACGATAAACAAATTTCCAAAATATATGTGTCAATCTATAAATAGGAGTTGTAATTTGTTTGTAGTTAAACTGACCGTTTCCTTTCCAGAAGCATCAACATTGTTGTCTCCTCCAGTATCTGAAGAATCTTGGAGCAATGATGTAACGACTTCGCTATACTCATTTAAAGGAGTGCCCTGAAGTAACTGAATAAACGCCGGCTTTAACTTTTTGGAACATAGACCTATTACCTTCTCTGCAAGTCCAAAAGATTCTGGAAGAGTTTCCTGGAAAGACAAGTTGAAAAAGTTTAGTGAAGATGGTAAGAACTATATTGTTAATGCGAACAGTTGTATGTATGAAATTACTTTTTTGTCCTTTTTAACGTTCTGAAGCAGGCAGGATGCCAAATCTGGATGGACAGGCTCACTCTCCTCAATTACAAACATCATTATAGTTTCCATAGAGGCGATGACATTTTCTTGATGTGTTGGGCTGAAATAAATTAAAAAAAGGAAATGAGTCAGGCGAGAAACAAAAATGCACTCTACAAAATTAACATAACATACACAGAACACACCCATGCACACGCATATGGAGGCAACATACACAGCAAAACACACATGCACACACAAATAGAGGGATTCTTGAAATAACAATCTGTTGTGACTTACTGAGTTATCATCTCAAAGCAAAATTTTAAATTCATCAACAATACAACTGAGGCACTGTATCAACTTGCAGCAACTCAAATCATCATGCACGCCACGCTTTGTATATTACCATGTTAGAGAGAAAAAATGATAATAGGTTCCTAAGAAACAAATGGAGAACAAGCAAGGAATAAAGAACATCTGATGGTGGGGTGTATCACTATTTTTTGTGCACTGGGCTCAACTGGTCCTCAGTTTCTCAAAAGAATGATAAATAGAAGCTAAAAGTGAAATTAGAAGGATGAAATTTTGAAACTACTTAGTAAGCAGATACAATCACTAATTGTATTACCAAAATACAAGCTATTAACAGCGCTATATCTGCGAAAATGTTGTTCTGAGAGGATAGTAGAAGATCAAATGTGAATGCTTTTCAGTGGTAGGGCCAGTATGACCAATCAGCTTGGCAATTTCAAGTCAAAACTGAAACATTATTACACCCAATGCCATAGAAAAGCCATAGTGGTATTTGTACATCATGTTCCCCTGAAAAGTAGTATAGTTTACAACCATAACCATGCCATATGAGTGACGCGGTCATTCATAGCGCATCTTTCAAAGCCAAGACCACAACTACGTTATCTCCTCTCCCTAATCCACTTGACAGAACCCCAAAAAAATTGTTGGCACATTCAACGTATAGAGAAAATTTGAAACAAGAAAAAACAGAGAAAGAAGTTTCATACCTTATGGTTCTGAAGAAATGGTGAAATGTGTCCCGTATCAGGTCATCACAGTCAAGATCTAACATCAAGACACAAGACCGGACCTTTGCAACAGTTTCAAGCATCGAGACCCTCCTTGCAAAAGAGGGGCTTTTCGTATCATCCAGCTTACCAAAAGCCTCCACCACTCTCGTAAACACATCCTGAAACCAGGCAAGTAACAAGGGTCAATACTCAGTACACAGACGCCGCCACTTCATCCTGAGAATAATACTCACCCTCATCACATCATCATCATAGGGGGCCTCTGGTGCGGTGATCCTGGTAACCTCCGTCAAGCACGAGACAACAGCAAGCTTCACATCAGGGTCGGTGTGATCTAGTAGCTCTTTCTTAATCAAAGCACTCATTGTGGGACGAAGAGTGCTGTGCATTCTCTCGGGGGGCGACTGGTCCACCCTGGACAACCAGGTGTCTGTTTCCTGCATAAACAAAATAGCAATTCTAAGTTTCTAACCAATTAAAAGAGCAGCCCTTCTATGTGGAAACAAGTTAAACGAGTAGCTGGCTAGGCTTAGACTTCATCTACAGTCTTAACGTTAAATTCTAGCGTGCCAAACTCCACCTTTGAGACAACCTAATCGGAACCGCCCAATCGATAGACGAATACGAGAACGACGATAATAACGAGAGCAAAAGCCGGGGTTCGATGGGGCGCTCACCTCGATTAATCTGAGCAGCTCGTCGCCGGCGTCCGGGAGCGAGCCAAAGCGGGCGCCGATGTCGCGCATCCGCCGCTCGACCTCCATCTGCATCTGCGCGGCATCCGACGCCATTAGCGGGACCTACGGGGAGCGGTGGCTAGGGTTTCGCGGGGGAGGGGCTAGGGTTTCGCGGGGAGGGACGTTGGAGTGGGGCGGAGAATGTTTTGTTTTAGGAGACAGAGATGGTCGCGGTGGCGGCAGAGATGAGGACGAGACCACCCTCCCCATTTTCCGTCCTCGCTTTTCTAACTGACGCTGCGATTCGTGCTGCTGCCACGGGCTTGCGCTAGATTGGGCTGGGCTGGGCTGGGCTGGGCTGGGCTGGGCTGGGGCCAAGGGCAGACTATTTGTAAGGGTATCGAGGTCTTCTCCGATAAGTATACTAAATATTTGCGAAAGATAGAGATGAGAAAGAGGGTGATGAATAGAATTTTGGCGGCGGGTACGGTTTTTAAAGGGTTCTTTCTCGTGGGTTTTTCAGGAATGTTTATAAGAGATACACAAGAGGAAGGATTGGAACACCTAGCAAAAGAGCTCTTTATAAACCTAGCAAACACAATTCTTTCTCTCATCTCCAAGCCTACAGAAGCACTTATGTAATATGCGCTTGAAATAGCCTTCAATAACCTTGGCCATCGCAATTCGCGTTGTCTCATAAAAACAACTAGCTGCGTAAGCGCGGCGACACGCCGCGTTAGCTACCGTGTGGACCGAAACAAAAGAGACGATAATTCGCGGAGAGTTTCTTAAAAAAAATCGAGGACACATACGTAATTTCGGGAAAACCAAAGGTCTTTTTCGCAAAAATTGAGGACCTATAAGGACATATACGTAACTAAACGAGAACCCGTACATAATTTTGGAAAATCGCTGGATGCTATCCAACAAAGAATACGCAATTTCGGTGAAGTGGAGGAGGTTTTCGGAAAAAAAAACTAACAAGGACCTTTTTGCGAGAACGGAGGACCTTTACGCTATTTCAAAAAATACAGGGACTTTTTCGCATAAACGGTGACGTGGACACGGTGAGGAGCCAGGAACTCCCCCGGCTATAATATAGGTATGATTCTGGAATATCCACACGAAATAACGATTTATAAACCCTAGTTGCCACCAAATTTTCCCATCCCTACCCTGGTTTCATAGCCACCTTCTTTTTTATCATCCCTATTTTTCGTAGACATTTATAGCATACTTGTAGGAAAACAACTTCAACACCACTATGGGTGGGTTCTTTTGGACTATGATTTTTAGCTTTGGTTTAATTTTTTGAATTTTGATTGTTTACAAGAGAAAGTACGAAAAGAGAGATACTCACGTGCGATTTTGGCCTATATAGATTAAGTCAAGACATTGTCTACTACAATCGACTTGTAAACTCTGACTTGAAAAAATACTCCGTTTGAAAGATTGTAACTGTAGAAAACCAAATCATAAGTAAAAAAACACTGCCTATAAATAGCTTGCCTTATCCTAACCCTAGTCAAACATGAGAAATCCAACTTCAACACTAGGATTTGAAGTAAAGAGCGCACAAAATTGAAAAGAGAAATCTTGTTCACTACAATTCTCATCCCTACCCACAAGAAATAGAAATTGTGTTATAAGAAAGATGTATAGCATCTGCCATATCCACAAGATATAAGTTACACCAACATTATGTCTTTTAGTTTTTTCCAATGTACTAGTACCAACTTAATAAGAAGCAGCACAAATATCAATAGGAAATACTTGGTGCTAAAATAAACAATCTAACAATACAAATCGACTACCGTAGTAAAAAAATCGATGAAATTCAATTGTACTGCTTGTTGCAACATACTCATGTATAACAACTTTAGGACACGAGCAGCAGAAAAATCATATATTTGACAAGTAAATTTGCGTGAACAATCTAACAAAATTAAAGCTAGATCAAATAACACATGATGACATAGCAATCTCCACATCTATTAGCTTCATACATAAGGCAAATGAAGCCTTCTCATGTGTCTATTTCTAAAAAATAAACAAGAAATTAAATTCATAACAAACATTTCACCTTTTCTAAAAAAATAAACAACAAACAAGAAATTAAATGTACAACAAGCATTTCACCTTTACCTATTTACGATTTTAATTCTTTAAGGATGCATATCTTCTACGTAAAGGACAACACTCACGCTCCTATCATCCCTTTACCAGTGTTATAAAAGGTGTTAGGCACTAGTCATGCATTGGACCCGCACCTAGCATCAAACCCACGTAGGCGGCCAATTAGTGCACAGTGTGTATTGGCGAGATAGCAAGAAAGGGAGAAGGGATGTGTTGAAAAAAATGAGAAGAGATAGAGAGAAGAAACATTGGAACTTACCTGGCGCAGTCTAACCCATTAGGCTCAGTGCTGCTACTACATTACACATGAGGACTAAGTAGGTTAGGGTTTCCTTTTGTCGCCACCTCTCTCTTCTATTATTTCTGCGATGTGGCCCTCCTCCCTCTTATTCTCTTCTTCTCTCCATTGTCCCATCCCGTCGTTGCCTCATCACTGGGCCACTACTTCCTCATCTCCTTCCTGACGTCATCCTCTCCCCTTCCTTCATTGGCTCCGACACCTCCTCTTCCTGGTGTCACCATGCCTTGCCCGCTATGATGTACCACGCCCTTCTTTTAAAATATATATATTTTCTCCATTAGATTCCTCTCGCCTCAGAGAGGATGTTCGCTTATATAGATAGGACAAGAGACCAAAAAAAGAAGAATGGCAAGAAAAAACATACATACAACGCGACACCACTTGGATAGTATGCAATAAATGTAATGCAAGTTATACATAGATATGCAAACGTGTAAACAACGTTGTCAAAAAGTGGTGAACCTGAGCCTAGATGGAAGGTATGCAATAAATGTAATGCAAGTTGCACATGGATATGCAAATGTGAAAACGCTGTTGTAAAAGGTGGCCGCTCACGTAATTCAAACTTGCTTAAGCTATAAGCAACCCCTCTCCACTTGCCACTTATAAAAACACACTTTGTCATTTAGACAGCCAAATTAATTGATCAAATTTATCTCATTGCATATACATTGTTCTTATTCCCCGTTTACTAGTTGAGTAAACCAAAATACCCTTGCAAACATTCCTTAGTAATAATCACTAGTAATGCACTATTTTTACTCAAATGGTATACAATGTGATTAACACGATTGTGCAAAAATCTTAACATTGGGAACAACTATTCTATGGCTCACATTGGACACCCGTCTTCGCCTTTCTCCTTGGTCCTCATACCTCCCACCCCAGCATCCCTTCCACGCCTACTTATCCCCTCGCCTCCCAGCGGGACCACTGCCACCAACTTCCCTGCTAAATCCAAACTTGGAACTCAAGAAAAACCTAAAACTATCAACTCCACAACAAAGGAACCTTAAACTTGTGTTTTGACAACTTTGAATTCAATCTCACAAACTTTCAACTCAATTTCAAAAACTTTCAACTCAGAATTGCCCCTCCCCAACTTTCAACCCAAAATCATAAAATCACTTGAGGATACAAGCTTCCAAATCGCGGGCGATGGTGTAGGTGAAAGTGAGATTGGGGGAGGAGTTTGGGTGAGGTGGATAGGATGGGAGACTGGGGAGGGGCGAATGAGAGATTGGGGAGGCTGCCTCCTTTTGGAACAAAAAGGCTTGGTAGGATGGGATATGAAGTATAAACAAGTGAGCAGCATGAGATAGAGTCCCTATTAAACAAACTAGGATAATTGTATTTCCATTGTTATTTAGTATTCCTATGTTTCCATTGATGTTTAGTATTTTCATTAGTGCTGGTGTTTCCACTGGAGATGGTGCTTAGTATTCACAAGTGAAAATATTCTAACTTGTCAAAGTGTTCCCACTCATGTACATGTATATAAATAGATGATCAATAGAAGACAAATATGTGCCGGTTGCAAACCATTCTCTTGATATTTTTTGACATGGTATCATAGCCTACTCTTTCCATTGAATGACAACCTCTGCAAGCCTAGGTCCAACACCTACCTGCTATGGAAGGCACAGGTTCTTGTCAATCGCGGCATACAATGGCTTGGCCTTGTAGAAGGAATCAATCCGGCACCACCCTGCTTGATCGCGACATCGACAGAAGATGGAACCGCGCACGCTCCTAATCCTGCAAATACCGTCTAGCTTCAACGAGATCAGATGTTGTAACAGGCCAGCTGTTTATCTTAAAAAATTTAGTGAAAATAATAATAATAAATAAATTTAATTTAAAATAAAATAAAGTGTTATCTGGTTGCTTGAATTTTGGAGATTTTATTTGCTAGTTTTAGCTTTTAAAAGGTTTTTCTTTTGAAAATAGTTTAAGTAGAAATAAAAAAATATTATTAAATAAATGATATTTTGGATTTCTATAAAAATTCTATTTCAAATTAATTATTTGGCTTTTATCTGGATTTGTTTGTGTTTTTCTTGTTTTTAAATCAATTTCAAAGATAAAAAGTATTTTTTACAAAAATTAAAATATCAAATTTAGGTTAGAAATATTTTGTTAAGTCCAAAATATATTTAGGAATTTTTATGAATTTTTGTGAATTTTTTGGACTCTATTTACTATTTTATAAGCTTTTATTTTATTTTTCAGGAGTTCTAAAAATTAAAAAGGATTTTAAAATCCCTCTCTCTCCCCGATGACATGTGGTTGGCCCCGATTTCGTTCACTCTCCCACTCGGCATCTTCGCCGCCTCACAGTCTTTCTCTCTTTCCTCCTTCCCTCTCTCTGCCAGTGGGCCACCCCACCATCTCCTACCTCCTGCTCATCTCCTTCTTCTCTTGCCTTTCGACTACTGCATCTGACCACAGTCGCTATTGACCGCAACTGTGCACGGAAGCCTCTTTGATCACCTCAGTCCTCCGATCGCTCCCGATCACTCTCGAGCCCTGACTACTCTTCGCACTTTGTGGATTTTGACCACAGTCACTTCAACCATAGTCACTTCAGACTTGATTGATTTTTCAAGTGTAAGACCAGTGTGAGAAAGAGATCAACCTAATTAATCTGCACGATCTATCCGTTGATTCTAGACGAACTACTAGAATGTAACTGTACCCCTATATTTTAACTTATATCTTATAACTCCACTTCAACAAATAACTCCTATATTATAGCCGGTAGATTCCCCTCAGCAATTTTGTAAAAAAGTTCTTGCGTTTTGCGAAATTACGTAAATGTCCTCCGTTCTCTCAAAAAGGTCCATGCCAGGTTTTTTTCTTCTGGAAAGCACCCTACGCTTCACCGAAATTGCGTATCCTTTGTTAGATAGCACCCCGCATTTTTCAAAATTACACATAGGTCCTTGTTTAGTTACGTACAGATCCTCGGTTTTTTACGAAAAAGTCCTTTGGTTTTTTCGAAAATACACATTTGTCCTCAATTTTTTTAGAAAACTCTCTATGAATTATCATCTCTTTTACTTCGATCACACGGTAGCTAGCGCGGCGTTACGTCGCGCTTATGCAGCTAGTAAACAGTACGGACCGTTTTGAAGTGCTTTCGTTGGTTCGCACAGCACTCGTAGAGTCGTAGGCCCCGTCGCCACCACTCTTCGTCCACACTGCTCCGCTCCACGCCCCGCCTTGCCTCGAAATGGATCCCGCGCCGGCGACCCCTCGCTGGAACCTGGAGCGCCCGTACCTCACCGGCCGCTTCCACCAGGTACGATCTTTCTCCTCCCCCTACCACCCTACCTGGACGCATTGCCGCCCCTCGCCTCACCTCCCTCGCACTCTGGCAGGAGGCCAAGGCGGCTGCGGCGGCGCAGGCGCCCGGATCAAAGCCTTCCACCCTAGGCTTCTTCAGGTACGGCTGGTGGCTAAGTTTGCGTGATTTGGATGCTTGCCTCGTGGTTTTGTTGCCCCGGGGGTGGTTTCTGATGCCTGGAGTTGGTTTGAATCTGCAGCCGCGGCGCTGGCGGCGCCGCCGGGAGTGTCATCGGATCGTACGCCGTTTCTGTGCAGGTAATCGTAATTGGGGTTTCGAGGTTGTTCGACCGGCGGGATTTAGTTTGAATTGACTTGTTTTGTTTATGAACTGGGACTAGGGTTTAGGTTCCGGTTTTGGGCTTTGGATTCGAGTTAGTGGTTTGGGTAATTAGGAAGGATTTTATATGTTTGTTACTTTCTACTAATGTAAATAGTTGTCGATCGTAGTTTGAATTTGTAGTTGCGGTGCTGGGAATGCTCTTGGAGTTGAGCAAATTATGTGTCTCTTTTGATACCTTTTGGTTTTAGAGATTGCCTACTTCCTGCAGTTGAGCAAATTATGTGTTCCCTTTTGATAGCGTAATGATGCTTAGTTAGGCGTTAATTTTGATGGTTCGTGTTTTCAGTGAGAGTGGGATCAGAAATCGTATGAGGTAGTTTATGTTGCAAATGGTTGAATGTGGATGTGAGTTTGCATGTGGAGCCCAAGGGTTGATTGGTGATGCTTCGCAGAATAGTGTGCTAAATATGATGTACTCGTCGCGATCATGCCAGCATTTTCGCTGTTGCTAAAAATAGCTTGGGCCTTTCACAAGGTGTGCACCCATCCTTGCACGCGGGGGGATTTCTTTTTTCATACTTGTTTTTTGGCACAGATGTGTCCGTGTATCGTTGTAATCTAACTTCCTCCCAATCTTAATGGAATAGTGTAGCTCTCTTGCGGCCACTTCAAAAATGGAGCTTTCACAAAATGACTGTAAATTGTAAGAAGTTTATTTTATGTAGCTGCTCTAATTGAAATGCAGGAGCTTTTGGTTATTGATGATTTGCTATCGGCTCTGGTGGGTATTGAGGGACGATACATTTCAATTAAGAGAGTACGTGGAAAGGAGGGCTATGTAATCTTCCAGATTGATTCTTCAATGGACCTTGCACTCCAGGTAAGCCCTGACAGTGTGCACATTCAACTGGACCACTAAAAGAATTGATGTGCTTGGCACTTAACTGATCATGCTCTTGCAGGAATTGACCCGCCGAATTTTCCCTCTATGTGAGGATTTTGTGTTGGTTAGCCAGTTTGTGGAGTCCAGGTCACATTTCAAGAATGGTTTGGTCAACCATGCTCTAGCTGCAGCGCTAAGGGCATTCCTCCTGGTACAATCCCTTTTTGAGATTTTGTTTTGACTTTGCCATGTGTACAAGCTTTCTTCTGTTTGAATAGGTGGCAAATAGAATATAGTAGTGACTATATTATGTGTTCAAGTGCTCAGTTGTCGTATTCTGACATGGAAAATATTTGCATGAATTGTACTTATATTGGTGTTGATATAATCCCATCAATTAACATTGACCTTATCTCTTTGTTCTCGAGAAAGGTCTGTGCCACTAGTGGTGCTTATATGTGAATTTGACACAAAAGTCATGAAGTTTTTAAATTATCAGGATTATCAGGCGATGGTTGCTCAACTGGAGCACCAATTCCGTCTTGGAAGGCTCTCTGTTCAAGGATTATGGTTTTTTGTCAGGTGAGTTTTCTTTATCCATATTTATGATTCACCCCAAGTTGATTACTGTTTTAAGCACTGAAAGTCCTGTGTGCTCTTTGTTAGAGGATGATGAGTTCGTTAAATGCACTGGCTGTTGTAGTCGAGAAGGCTATCTCCAATAATACCAGTGGTTCTGCGACACTTAATCTACTTCAAAGCCAGGTACTTTGCAGAAAGAGGTTATGCCCACCTGAAATACACGTTTTTCCTTCTGCCTCTCTCCCTCCCTCCCTCTCTCTGGGGTGGGATGAGTATTTTGTGTATGATCAGGTTATGACCTATCATTATCATTCTCTGAGTCCAATAACTAATTATCCATCATCAATACAAGGGTCTAGTGAATATGAACCTTGTTTTGTTGGCCCTGTAAATCTAAGCCAAACGGACCTGTTCAGCTCCTCTTACTGGTAGAACAATTTTATTTTATAGAACTGATCTCTTAATGCTCAGGTTTTCCATAGCTTGTCCATTTTGGTTCATGTAATTAGCTATTTCAAACATGTAATGCAATTATCATATCTTTTGACTTAGGCAAAGGCGATGGCAGGAGATAGTGCTGTTCGGTCCTTACTGGAGAAGATGACCGAATGTGCAAGTGCAGCATACCTCAGGATGTTAGAAAGGTTCATGATTGTTCATAACTTCTTTTCTGATTCATGTTTAGGAAATAGGCACATAGTGAAGTGCTTGTTATTTACCGGCTCTTAACATTTGAGTTGAAGTCAATCCACATTTTGTAATTGCTAGTTTGTCTTATTTAGTGTCTTAATGTTGAGACTCGTTTAGGGAAAAAAATAGTTAGCTTGCTTGCTGTGCTTCCGTAATTTCAGCTTCTAATTATCTTCATTTTTTAGGTGGGTGTATGAGGGTGTTATAGATGATCCTTATGGCGAATTCTTCATTGCTGAAAACAAATCTCTGCAGAAGGTACCTATTGACTTAAAAAAAAATTGGGCCAGATGTCTAATGTTCTATGTATTTTCATTAAGCTTAAAATGCTGTGCATCTTTTCTTCTTAAGTTAACCAGATGCTTGCTTTCTTTCGCCTTTTTTTTTATTTTGGTAGGAAAGCCTCACTCAGGATTATGATGCCAAATATTGGCAGCAAAGGTACAGCCTGAAAGATGGCATACCTAGCTTCCTTACTAATGTCGCTGCCACAATTCTGACGACAGGAAAGTATCTTAATGTTATGAGAGAATGTGGGCACAATGTTCAGGTATGCATGAATGCATGATTATTTTCTGAGGTTCAATCATTAAATGTTATGTTATATATATGTGTGACAAGAATGTGCTTGCCTTGAACATTTTATTTAGGTTTCCTTGTCAGAAAATTCTAAGCTGATGAGCTTTGGTTCAAACCACCAATATCTTGAATGCATCAAATCTGCTTATGATTTTGCAAGCGGTGAGCTCTTGGCTCTGATGAAAGATAAGGTAATCTCTGTTCATAGTAAACTTACTATCACATTTCGTTCTCTTCTAAGCTCAGTTGCTAATTTCATTTTATTTATTGTGTAGTACGATCTCATTGGGAAACTGCGATCCCTGAAGCGCTATCTACTGCTTGACCAAGTATGCAGACAAACATGGAGAACATTTACTCTTTAAAATCTTGTGTTATTACTCCATATCAATACTTAAGCTGACATATATCTATGCTTGCTTGCTTGCTTGGGTTTTATGCTTTTGCATATTATATACAGCAAGTCAAGTAAAATAAAGAAATCACATTCTCTATGCATTCTGCTGTCTGAATGCGTTAACAGTGAGAATGAATGCCACTTGATTATAAACATCCTTATTTATTTTCCTTGCACTAGTTCTCTAATTTGTTCTCTAGTTTTGCAGGGTGACTTTTTGGTTCATTTTATGGATATTGCTCGGGAGGAGCTTACAAAGAAACCAGAAGAAATATCTGTTGAAAAGCTTCAGGTCTCCTCTTGTGCAATGTTGTCTGTTTGTTTCTTGATACGGAGAAAATTGTTTTTTGGCAGCTCTGTCATGATAAGCTGACTCTGTTTGGTTTTGTTGTTCTATTTTTGTTTGTTGTACATGGCAGTCTCTTGTTGACATTGCTTTGCGAAGTACAGCAGCTGCTTCAGATCCGAGTCATGAAGAGTTGACTTGTTGCGTGGTAAATATATTATTGATGTCTTGTCAAACTGTACTGTATTTGTTGATTATCATATTTCTTTACGCCTATTGTTAAACAGGAAAGAAGTTCCCTCCTTAAGAAACTGACCACCCTGAAAGACTTGGATTGTGCTTACCCTTCAGAGAAGCTTGCTGCAGCTGATGTTGATCAGCCCATGCCATTAAGTATCACTGGCTTGGAAACCATCTGCCTTGGCTACAAGGTTTTATTTGTAGTTTGTTTTAAAATTTTCTCATTGTGTTTATCTTGTGATAGTGGAATGATATATACCTGATCTATATTGCAGGTTCAATGGCCACTATCTCTTGTAATTTCAAGGAAGGCTTTAACAAAATACCAATTGATCTTTCGGCTGTTGTTCCACTGCAAGCATGTTAGTCGCCAACTATGTACAGCATGGCAAATTCAACAAGTATGAAAGGACCTTTTTTATCCTATTAAATCAGTTTATTTTTTTACTCACATTGACTGATGTAGAACTCTCAAACAGGGGTTCCGTTCTTTCAAGATTCTAGGAACACCAATTCTACGGTCATCAATTCTTTGTCGTAGCATGCTCAAGTTTGTAAATAGCTTTCTACATTATCTAACTTTTGAGGTAAACCATCCATATCACCATACTAACTGTTACGTAAGGTGGGAATACGCTAAATTATTCTTTTGTGCCCTCAGGTTCTTGAACCAAACTGGCATTTGATGTATGATCGCCTTCAAACTGCAAGGAGCATAGATGAGGTTTTAAACACGTTCTTATGTTGAAGCTAATTGTGCTGCTAAGAGCACAGAGTACATTACCGTTGTTGTTAATGATGCTTGCAGGTCATCCAGATCCATGATTTCTTCCTCCAGAAGTGTCTAAAAGAATGCTTGCTATTGTTGCCTGAGCTCCTTGTGGTCTGTCTTCTTTCTCTTTTCTTAAAACTAAAAGAAAATATACGTAAAAAGGTTGCTGTACTTCCTTTTTGTTGAGTTCCATACATTTAAAAAACTAAACCAGTGCATGAGTAACTTTTAACTCTTTTTCTTCCTTTTAAATTGCACTCTTTTACTTTATAGTTTTTGGATTGTCCCCTTTCTCTCTGCCAGGATATATAACTTTAAACTTACTGCGTGCTTTAACTTACTGTGTGCTTTATCTCTTGTTGGAATAAGCTGTATATCAGTAGCAAGGATACTCCTGTACTGTGTAAAGCAGTTATATTAAAAAGAAATGCCTCAGGGTTTTCAATCAAGTTTGAACTCCAAATTAGTCAACTATTGAACTGGTGGAGTGAAACCTTGTGTGACAAACAATAGTTTGGAGAGTATTATCTATTGAGTCTCAATGGTCATATTTGTTTTCATGGTCTGGTACATTTGAAAACTGAAAACCAAGAATTGACTAAGGAAATAGGCAGGTCTTAGTTGATGAGCTCATGTAGTATTGACTAAGTTAGGAACTAGGCAGGTTTTAATTGATGAGCTGATCTAGCCTCTCTTCACTGGTAGAGAATGAAGGCTTTCTGTGTATCCTAGCTTGAGTATTGTTAAGTTTCTCCGTGTGACTAGTGGGTTTTATCCCCCTCTTAGCCCTCTATTCGAAACAAGACATTCCAAAATTCGAGCTTTAACTCATATAACATTAAAAATTGTAGAAGAATCAATGCTTATTATCCATTTATTTGTCATGTGCAGAAAGTTGAGAGGCTGAAAGCTTTATGTCTCCAATATGCCACTTCCATCCAGCTCTTGATACCATCCATCGATGTTGCTAATCCTGAGAATACATCAAAATCTGGAATGTCAAGGTCAAGAATAAAGAGATCACAAAACAGAGAACAGCAACTGAAACTAGCATCAGAGAATGTTGTAATGTCAGAGTCAATCCTGTATGTATCTCATATTTCAATCAATTTGCAAAGTGTTAAGATCAGTGTATCAGTTCAGTATCATATAACACCATCTCGGTCTGTTTGCTGCAGGAAATTCGAAGCAGAATTCAATTCAGAGCTTCAAAGTCTTGTTCCTACACTGAGTAACAGTTCACAGGCAGAACCATACCTGACCCATCTTGCGCAGTGCATTCTTGGTGTAGGAATTGATCAATGAGTTATTTCGTGTGTAGCATGTTCAATGGACTTCAGATAGTTGCAAAGTTTGCATGTGTCTGTAGCATGTTCAATGGACTTCAGATAGTTGCAAAGTTTGCATGTGTGGCATTGCTCGTCCCCGTCAAGGCTGTAGGCTGATGTATGTTTTTTGTGATTGAATCGAATTTTTGTATATTATGGTTCCACGAGGTAGATGCCTTTGTGGCGTGGGCCCGTGTGCCTGTTTGATTATTTTGATATGTTTACCAGTTATGATTCAGCGTTCTCATGCTGTGTATCTTGTTACTCAAGTCATCAATGTAGCCTGTATCTTCATGAGAGCCTAAGACGTAAATCAATGCACAAGCTTCGACTGAGATTGGACCAAAACTGAACTGGCCATTGACACCGCGATACTTGGGGGAAGGATTTCTTGCGTAGCCAAGCACCAAACTGGGGATTTACGCTTATTAACACCAAATCATCGTGCCTAGAACGTAGAAGAGGGGCAGGACACCGTGAGAACTTATCAGAGGCACACGTTCTATGTGTTTCCCAAAGAGCACCTATTAAAAACCACCGTGCATGCATGCACGGTCAATTGCCAATGAGCGATTTGACCACTGTACGTGGCGTCGCGAGCGGTCAGGGCTTGTTTGATACGGTTACAGTTTATGACTTTTGGTTAAAATTTTTGAATTTTAACTGTTTGTGATATAGATTATAGAGAGAGATACTTACTTGTGATTTTGGTTGATACAGATGTTGAGTTTTTAACGTATACTATAATTAGTTTGTAGATCCTGTCTTGATAAAATACTCTATTTAAAAATTAGATATTATAGTAAAAATCAAAAACTGTTTTTAGAAACCGTAAAGAACATTACCTTAGTCACGTCGTACCCTTCCTCCTTAGCCTTCTCCACCAGCCGGTTGCCACCGCTTCGTCCATGCGCGTCTTCCTGCACAGAATCTGCAAGATGAAAGACATTCTTAGATCATTAACTCAACACCATCGCCAATTCACCATGTGTGCTAGTCAAGTTGCTCACCCAGGGATACTTCTCGGTGGCTCCCCGACGTACTGGTAGTCGCCGTCGACGTAGAGCACCCAGTAGTCGCCGATGACGGGGAGGAACGGCGGGACGCAGGGCCTGACCTTGAGCTTGGCCTCGTCGCTGGCCGGGTCGGCCCTGTACGCTGTGCCACGCACGTCGTACACGTGCCTCTCCTTGCTCCACGTCTCGTTGAGCACATCCGCCGTCGTCGCCGCGCCTTCCTGCGGCTGGAAGGAAGGATGGCATTGACGAGATCTCGTACCACCGCCCCATGTACCGAGCCACGTCCAGCCCCCACACCACCGTCCATGGCGCCCCGCCCGTTGTGAAAACAAGGCTGCTGCGGAAGTGCTTGCCTTGATCAGTGGTGTTGCTCAATATTTATAGTGCATGCAGGGCGAATCCACCGGATAGAGTTCGTTAGGCTGAAAGCCTAACCTCCGTTGGAGCCAGCCTCCCCTCCCCCCGCCCGCCGTCCATAGGCGGCCATGAAAGCCGAGCTCTGCACCTCTGCCTCTGGGACTAAAGAAGAAGAAGAATAGAAGATGGACCGAGAAAGCAGTCGATCCACATTCACGAGTACGTAAGGCCCAAGTAACAATAGATCCACCCTACACCCCACTCCAGATGCAAAATCGAAGGAGAAAGGAGAGTGAAGACTGAAGAGTGTGCACACCTGAGCGGCGGCCGACAGCATGATGAGGCGAGGGGAAACGAAATCCGGACAGTGGATGGCAGCAGAGCACCGGGCCGTGGGGAAGCTTCCTTGAGCCCTCGACCTCGAGGTTCGATGCCAGGGCGTGGCTAGGGAGCCTAGGGCAGCCGGGGAGGCGGATCTGAGTGGCCAGACCGACAAGGAGTGGAGGTCTAGCGGGTCAGCCGTGGGCCATGGGGTAGCGCGCAAGAGGGGAAGCACAAAGGTTGAAGGCAGGCAGGGCTGGGACGGCCGGCAACTCCGCAGGTAGAACACATGCCACAGGGGGAGCCGAGCCAGAGGGGAGGGACTGAGACCTAAGGAGGAAACACACCTGAGTAGGTGGAGACGAGGAGATGCCGAGCTAGGCCTCTAGAGAGTAGGGAGTGGGTGGGGAGGTAGGGAAGAGGAGGGAGCCTAGGCGCTGGCCCACCGGGCCATCGGCCGAGCTGAACTGCTAAGGAAGTGAGGAACAGAGGAAGAGGATATCTCCCATTGTTAGCAACTCAGGGTTCAAATACTATTTGGTCATTCTCGATGACTTCACTCATTATATTTGGACATTTCCGTTTTAAATCCGATGTGTTTGCTACTTTTCGGACTTTCTATGCTTATGTTGCCACGCAGTTTAGCTTGCCCACTAAAGCTATGCAGTGTAACAATGGATGGGAATTTGACAACGCTCAAACTTGTGCTTTCTTTCTCCACCATGGTATTTTCCTTCAGCTTTTTTGTTCCTATACATCTCAGCAAAATGGGAAGGTCGAACGGGCAATTTGCACCATCAATAATGTGCTTTGTTGTCTTCTTTTTCAATCATCCATACCCCTTCCTACTGGGCCAGGCACTTCATGCTTCTACCTATCTTCTTAACTGGCTTCCAACTAAATCCATTCGTATGTCTATTCCTCACCAAAAATTTATTTGGCTGCCCACCTATGTATGATCATCTTCGAGTCTTTGATTGCTTGTGCTATCTAAACATATCTTCTACGGCCAAACATAAACTGGTTTGTTACCTTGTGTTTTCCTTGGATATTTCTCTCATCACAGGCTATATCGGTGCCTCGACATGTCTTCTCAATGGATCATTATTTCTCGTCACGTACTCTTTGACAAGAATATATTTCCTTTCGTTTCCACTGCAAATCCTTCACCTGAATCTTCTAACACGTTGGAACAACGGCATGGTGGTGCTGTTCTTCTGTCGGTTTCGTCGCCGCTCGTACGTTTGTGCAAGTGTGGATATACAGAAGCAAGAATGCCTTCACGAGCATTTTGGTTTTGGTTTTCATTTCAAGGATGGATTGCATGAGAATGCTTGCGTGGATCGATTTCTCCGTGTAAGACATTTTAACACGTCTCAATCAGCTTCAGCTTCTAGCTTTTTTCGGTTTATTTAAATCAAAAACTACTAGAAACACGTCGGCATCTAATTTTAACTTATTTTGATTTTTTTGGCCTGTTTTGGTTTTTTCACTTTTCTTTTTCTCTCATTCTTTGCATTGTCTATGATGGTGTAACGATATTTTCTATTTTAATAGCCGCTACAATACAATATCAATCATAAACCAAAAGACACAATCAAAAACTAGTTGGAGCATCACCATGCAGGAGTTAGATGCTATACGTATGTACAGCTTTCCATCGATAATGGCATCGATCGATCGGTTCATGCGTAGGGCCATGGTCATTGGCATTTATAGATGACTGTATATAGACGGGGATGTTTGGTGTGGATTAAATAGCACTTATTTTGTTTGCCAACTGCTGGCAAATATAGTTCCCCATTCACAAACACAAAGCGATGTTCCTCTGGCTACTCACTTCTAGAACACTACTAGTAGAACAGTTGTGAAGAAGCGCAAGTTGTTGGAACTTGGGTACTTGGAATTGCATCGTCGAACTTGATGCCCTAACCAACGTGAAGGCAAAGAAACATTATGGAGGGTCTGTTTTTTCGATCATGGATTTTGATTTTAATTGAAAATTTTAAATTTTGGTACATACTGTCTGCAGACTACGGAGAGACAGATACCCACTTGCGATTTTGGCTGGTACAAATATTAGACTTTTAACGTGTAGATCGTTTAACTTGTAGATTCCGTCTTGAAAATACTTCATTTGAAAGTTAGGTACTATAACAAAAACTAAAAATCGTTGGCTTGCGAGGTAAAGAACATGCCCGAAAGTGTGTGGCTGCCCGGCTCCTCCTGGCTGGCCCGTACGCTACATGAATGGCGAAGATTGGTAATCATCTCTCGCAGCTAGTTTGCTTCCCTTGGAGTTGGCTCGCAGTTTCGCACCTACATATTGGCCCGACTTGTCGATTCACCAATCAGGCAAAATCTTGAACTTAGCGTCTAAAAAAAAAATTCTCAGCACAAGGAGTGTGTTGATAACCCCCAGTAGTCGAGTCTGCGTGTACCGACGAATGCAGCTGGCAGCCGTAACGAAGAAAGCCGCCTTGCTACCTAACGCTCCTGGACTCGTCGACGGGATAAATGTTGCTGCCTTGTTGGGTCCATTTCTACGCGGGCCAGCACGCTAGTGGCAAATTCACTCCCAGTACCAGCAAAACAAATTGCAAGGAGCACATGCACGTCGAAGAAAGAGTACGACGGCATGCTAAGCTTCAAATCATCTCTAAAACTAGTCTCGTAGGCGCGGTGGCATGCCGCGCCAGCCACCGTACGTCTAAAAAACGAGGGCAAAACGATTTTCGAAAAGCGGAGGGCTTTTCAAAAACCGAGGACCATGACGTAAAAACGGGACCCGTCGCAATTTCGAAAACACGGGGCCATCCGCAAAACGGAGGGCTAAAAAATTTTCTAGGGACCTAAAAAATTCCAAGGACCTTTTGCGAACCAAAGACCATGCGTAATTCAAAAAGCGGAGGAAAGTCGTCGTCCGATCAGATCAAATCCCACGCCACGCGTGCAGCATGTGGGGACGTGGACGCGGGGGTCGGACTCCCGGTCATAAGGAGGAGTTATTCCTTAATGCCTTGTTCTTTTCGCTTTAAAACCGTTTTCGATTTTTCTACAAGAACTAATTTTTAAGCGGAGTATTTTTTAAGATAAGATCTACTAATTAATTGTAGTACATACTTTGCTGACTCTATTTATATCGTCAAAAACCGCACATGAGTTTCTGTTACTCCGTAATCTCTCATACAAATAGCCCAAAAGATACAAACCGTAGCTAAAAGTCACAAGCCGCAGTAAAAAAAACAGACCCAAAGCATGCCGTGGTTATGAACCGAAATCTCCTCCCGAGTTAGCATGTGTGATGTGACATGATGACAATTGCATGCTATTTCTTTGTACCATCGTATACTCCCCCCATTACGCCCGGGGGATTCCGGCAACATGAGGCCACGCCCCGGGCGACTCCGCTGGCTCGCAGCATGGCGTGGCGAACAATCTTCGTACGGTCGGCTGATAGCTTTTCCCTAACTTTTGTGAAATTACGTACAGGTCCCTGGTTCTCGCAAATAGGTCCCTGGAAGTTTTTTTTAACCCCTCTACTTTGCAGGATGGCCCCGTGTTTTCGGAATTGCGACGGTCCGTTTTTCACGTACAGGTCCTCGGTTCCTTTTCCCGAGTTTTTCCGAAATTACGTACGGGTCCTTGGTTCTCGCAAAAAAATCCCTGGTATTTTTTTGGCCCCTCCGCTTTGCAGGATGGCCCCATTTATTCGCTTACAGGTCCTCGGTTTTTCCAAAAAAATCCTTTGCTTTTTCTGAAAATGCGTTTTTGCCCCTGGTTTTTTTAACAGGTCCTTATTTTTTGCGAATAACCCCCTTATCTTTTTCGCAAATACGTTTCCCCCCCTCCGATTTTTTTGAAAACTCCTCACGAATTATCTTTTTATTTATTTTTTTATATACGGTGGCTGACGCGGCGACATACTTCTAGTTGTTAGTTTGTTTTGGGGAAAAGTGGTGAAGTCTGGACCCGTGCCTCGTCCACCGGGGCACCGGCACGGCTGACGCGCCATTCGCCGGTAAATCACGGGAATTCCGCGTCGTCCGGCAGAGGCGCGGGGGTTCCACTTGTGTTGTGCCAACCATTTTCCGCACCGAGCCGCGCGCGGTTAGCTCGGTTCCCACTCCCCTCGTCGTCGCGCCCCACTGCGCGTCCCCAACCCCACCACCACCCCACCAGCACGCTCCAAAACAAGGCGAGTTCACGCACGCTCGCGCAGTCACGCACCGCGCGGACGACGGGACGAAAGAATCCGGCAGGCACGAGCGCGCCGCTCCACGCTACCCGTGAGCGCAGTCACATCACCCGGTGAGCGATGGCAGGCGGGGGGCGCCGCGCGGCGGCGGCGGCGTGCGGGCGGTGGTGCCTGGTGATCCTGGCCGTGGCATCCGCGCTGGGCGTCTCCGGCCCCGCCTTCTACTGGCGCTACAAGAAGGGCTTCTCCTCCGGCTCCCCCTCCTCTTCTGCCGCTGCCGCCGCGTCCTCCCCCTCGTGCCCGCCCTGCAGCTGCGACTGCCCGCCGCCCCTCTCCCTCCAGTCCATCGCCCCCGGTGAGCGTCCGATTCTGTTCCTGATATCAGATCTTTCTACTGTCGTCGTCCGATCTGCGCCGACGCGTATCCTAGGCATAATTCATTAGACGAGAACTCGGTCTTTGGGTTGCAACTAGTGTTATAGCAGATGAATGCCGTTGCTTATGACTGTGCATAGTGCCAGTGCCACCTATAGGTGAACTGAATTATGTACTAATAGGCAAAGTAAACTGCTTTATATGTTCTACCTAGAACGCTTTTAATTGGATTGTGGCCATCATAACTGACAGGATTTTGCATTTTCCTTCCTTTGCAGGGCTTGTCAACTTCTCAATTTCAGGTTTGGGATCTTCCTTCTTAGTCCCTTTAATTGAGGTTCATCACCCAGTCTTCTCATCGTAACTAATTGAGTACTAGTTTAATGCCCGTGCGTTATTACGGATAAAAAAAACATATGAGCCAGCATGTCAAGCTGATGTCACTGGATCTGGTCTACGCTACGCTTTCGGCTTTGAACACCCAGCCAGCATCGGCGTTGTCATGTCGCCCACGACCAAATTAGACCATGTTAGCGACAACAACATCTGTTGCGGCCTTATTGGTTGATGGCGACTGAAAAACTTAACATTATTTGTTGGTGGCAATTTGAAAGCTGAGAGATATGAGGAAGGGATGGGGAGACCTATAGAAAGGAATTTGTGGGAGGGAGAGGATGTTGTGATAAGTAATTTGTTTGCTATGGGGTGATTTTTTTAGAGATTTCTTAGGGGTAGAAGAGAGATGTGAGGGGAGGTGAGACGGGGTGGAAAACGCATCACTCAGACTCACCAACTCATTCTTTTAGTAGTAGAGATAGTATAAACAATAGTATAAAGTATAATTTCCCTCTAGGGCCGGTGTATTCTCTTCTTCTTGAATGAATGACAGAGCTCATGCTCTTAGTTTTAAAAAGTATAAAGTATAGTAAAGTATAATAAAGAATAGATATAATAGATTATAGATTTCCATACCCTTGTGAGATTAAGTTGATACAAGTGCTTGCCATTAATCTAGACAATCCTGATCAAACAAAAAACGAGGGAGTATATCTGTTCTGCAGGGCCCGCTGTCGATTTTAGATTGTATTACAGGTTTAGCTTAAAACAGTTCCTTAGAAGCATTTTTCATATTCATTGGCCTAATATGAAATAATCGTGATGAAAAAGCCATTAGTCTCTTGTTCTAGATGTGTGAATTTACTTGCCAAAGTTGACACGATTATCTTGTAGTTGTAAATTTGCAGCCCTTATTTTTTTTAAAAAAAATGCACAATAAAACTAAAAATACAACTGGCAGAATAAACAAGGGGGAAAAAGTAATAACCAAAGTAACCATTGCATTCTTGTTTGCTAAAGGAGTAATAACCAAAGTAACAATTACATTCTCCTTTACTAAAGGAGAGAGAACACATCTCAAAAAGAAAAGAGAGAGAACAAAACAAGACAGAACGCATATAGAGAGAGGAAAACTAAGCTGAGAGGGGAATCACAGAGCAAACCAGACCTGACTTACTTTACCACGTGGCTCAGTCATCTGGAACAAGGCTGCCTCCGTCTCTATGTCGAGCTGTGAACTTGCTTCTTATTGGGCCCTCCGTGGCTCCACCCCGGCCCTCCGCTTAGGCACCTCCCCGGCAATGTGTCTTCCTCCTGCCACGCGCCGAGAAGCAAACGCCCTTTATCTCCAGTCTTCCGCGATTGTGTCTCTTCGATCAGGCGCCAGCATGCTGCCTCCAAGGCCGCGTACCGGATCTGATTGGCATCTGTATGCTGTACGAGGTTATGCTGAGTGTTTGCGCTGTGCCTAGTGTGTGGAGGAAGATGACGGCTAGCTCATGTTGTGCTCGGGAACACCACCTCGCCGTTCTACAGTCTCGCGCAAAGATAGACGAGAGGCGCAAAGATACACAGTAGGGAAATCAGGGAATCTTGTTGTTCTGTTGGTCAAAGAGCGAAAATCTGGGAGAGATTGACGGAGGAGTGCGGCCTAGAGAGTAATCGTGCATGGCAGAGGGACCACCTGTTGGCGCCGAACATATGGTGAGGAGGGGGGAGAGGAGGGGCAGATGAACCACCACCACCAACTCCCTCTTTTAAGTAGTAAAGATAATGGTTATCTGATGGAAGAATGATAGCACTTGGGTGAAGTTTTCATCATGATATTTTCTAGACAGAATAATTCAGTCTGCAACTTTAGATTTTTCAGGAGTTTTTTTTCTCCTTTCAGACAAAATTTGGATGTCTGGGGTGATTAACGTGCCTGTTATATTACCAGTGTCATTCTTCACTTTTCTGTTGCTAAAATTGTTCAAATAAATTGGTGCCTGTGACAGTGAAATATTACATGGTGCCCCGAAAGTAAGTATACTCTTTATAAAATGTTACAGAAACTTTTTCATCCTTTATCCCCACATTGTTTTGTATCGAGACTTGCTGTCTTGAACTACTAAGTATCAGGCTGGTCAGATAGCATGTTGCAATTTCTGAAAGCTTGGCTTTAACATAGAGGCATGAAACCTCAGAGATTTGTATAAGAATATGCTCTATTGATTAACATACTGTAGATTTGTCAAAAGCATATTACCATCATTGAGAAAAGGTTGTGTTTTTCATTATGTTTGCTCAGAATTCTGTTGTCTTCATGGTATTTGCTATACCTGAACAATATACAACAAAAGAAAGCTAATGATGCTGTAGTCATTAGTATATGTTGTCATGTATCATATTCACAAAAGCTCAGGACCAAAATAGTACTTGCTTTCACACATACCAACCAGATTTTGGCTTGTCCAGTAATACATCAACATTTTGCAACCAAATATGGATTACTTCCTGCTGTTTCCAGAAAGGGGGATGACTCCCCTGCACTAATTTGTCATGCCGTGCAGCTTACTGAGTTTCGACAAAGCATACATTTTCCTCAATACTTATTTACCAACCACTTCAGGAACTAACACTGTCATGTTTCACCTCCACATAGTGCTTTCACCTACATAATTCTCCTCATTTGGATGGCACATATGCTCTATGGGATAGAACAAACTTTTGCCCTGTTGTTGCACAAATAGACGTCTCGTCATACCTCCTGTATCAATATTCTTGTCGCCCAGAGCCGGAACTAGTGTTTTGAATTTCCTTTCTCACATGGTTGCATTGATTTCATTCTACCTTTGTTACTGTTGTTATCAAGATATAATGTTGACTGGAAAAAACATTTGAATCGAAATACGCAGATTGTGGTAAAAATGACCCGGAACTCAGCAAAGAGATGGAGAAGCACTTTGTTGATCTCCTTAATGAGGAACTCAAGCTGCAGCAGGTTGTAGCTGAGGAGCACATCCATCACATGAATGCCACTCTTGTCGAAGCAAAAAGACAGGCTACCCAATACCAACGGGAGGCAGAGAAGTGTAATGCAGCCACAGAGACATGCGAGGAAGCTAGGGAGCGGTCTGAGGCAGCAATTTCAAAGGAGAAGAAACTGACAGCAATGTGGGAACGACGAGCTCGCCAATTGGGTTGGCAGGAGTCTCGAGTCACAACCATATGATAGCTTGACAAGTCGCTGTAATTTCTCTTCTAGAGGTAAAATTATTTTTGCTAGCTGCATGGGTTACATCTTGCAGCCAAACTGAGCAGCGTTAATTGTACGGTTCCACTTGTAATGTTTACCTATATATTATCAGTTGTCTCATGAAGCATAGTTACTCTAGACAATGTAGCTTCCTTATAAATGTAAGTACCATTGTCTCAATATTCAAATTTTGTGTTAACATGTATTGAAGACATTCAATTCGGTGTTGTGGTTGTGGATCAGAAGGCAATAATATGCTCTGGTATGGACGAAATTTACACATTTGAATTCTTGCATCTTTATCTTTGGTTTATGTTCTCGGAACATTTCTTTTTTGCGAGGACGGAACATTATATTTTCCTGGTGTACTCCACCAAAAGAATGCACATATCTTAGAGTTAGTGCTTAGTAATGGTTGTATTGGTAAAAAAAATGTTTAAAAATATGAACAATTCAGCAAAGTAGATTCAGTACTAGGGAAAACAACGAGCTGAAATCAAATGCTACATGTAACTGTTGCTACATTATCCTACACGCTTCTGTGTTTTCATCATCGAAATAATGGAGGTCCCATCGTACTGGCCTCTGAAACTCATGGCCTAGAACGGCCTCTTGGCCCGGCACCGGATCACCGTGAGGAACATAAACATCGTATTCCTGGGTCTCTTCCTCATTTTCATCGGGAATCAATATTTCCACCTTCTTTCCGGTCTTCTTCTTGATCTTTTTCAGCAACTTTTCAGAGTCGAAATCGCCTGTCACTGTAACCTTATTTTCATCCCTGTCCACCTCCACCGTCTCGACGCCTGCAGATGACCGAACGTTACTTGCCAGTAATATGGAGAGGCGTACAAGTAAGTGTTTTGGTAAATTTTATTTTCCTTCGATTTTCTTGACGGTGCGGCGTACTAATCTTTCACAGGCGTCGCAATGCATGTACACTCTCAGCTCGATTGAGATGAACTGCACAAGAAAAGAAGCAGATAATGTCAACGAGGAGAAAAGACCATGTAAAATGGCACGTTCAATGGAGTGAATACGAATGTAGAATTCTGCAACTTCATTAGGATGCTTACATTCGTAAATGTAGTATGTTCTTCCTCCATGATGCCTACTGAAACTTGGAAAAATGCGATGTGAAAAGCACCCCTGAAATACAGAACATGTAGGTGTGAATCGACATTCAGATGGACAGAAACAACATCTGTTCTTGTTGTTTGAAGCCTTATAATGCATTGCTCGTCATGCAAAGTTTTCTGACCTGGTTGTTCTATTCATGTCGATTGCGCGCCTCCTTCTGGCACCATGGCGATCTCAAAACCGGCCAATCGCTGTAATATCAAAAGGGAACGCAAGAGGCAATTAGAAAAGCATAGCTCATTAAGATGAAACGGAAAAGACAAGCAGTTCTTGCCCATGGCAATAGGGAGGAGAAACTTCACCCACGAATAGCTTTCGGAAGGCAGGGTCGATCCTGTTTGGGAAATTGCATTGACCGCCGGGTCGTGCCGACGATGACCGGCTTGTTTTTAAGGGGAGGAGAGGAGGCGGCGGGAAAACGTGTTTCATGCCCGGCCGTAGCCTAAATTTTGTTGGGAGGAACCTGATCAGCATGTCCAAATCAAATAGAGGATACGCTGTTGTCGCATGACGAACAGCTGAAAACAGAGAGCAAGAGAAATTAAAGTTGCATAGCTCAAGAGGAGAGAGTGTTTTAGGGCAATTTTTATGTTCACTTTCTTTTCCGCAACTGCGACTCTCACACAACTCGATTTTTTACAGACTCATTTACATACTCGACGGACTGAGATCATGTACTCTGGTCTCAACTACCTTGTCGCATGCCATACCGAGCATCTCGTTGACCAAGGTGTGGCCTGCATCGTCCACGACCATCCATACTGACGTCTGCTACAGTTACCACCAACTGCTACGGTGATCGCCGACTGCTACAATGGCTGGCCGCAAGACCACGACCACTGGCTCCAACCTCGGCATGGTTTCGACCATGGACACACAGGAGCTACGACCACGACGCCTATGAACACGACGCCTACGACCGTGGCATCTACGACTATGACACTTACAACCATGACGCTAGTCGTTACGACCACACACAATGTGGTCGTAACCGACTACGTACAACATGGTCGTAGCCAACCACACAGACATTGATCGTAACGATCACACAGACACCCATCGTTATGACCACGCAGAGACCCAGTTGTTACGACCATACAGACCGGTCGTAATCAACCTTACAAAGAACCGGTCGTAACGACTACACATAGACACTGGTCGTTATGATCACACAAAGACCTGGTCGTAACCGACCACACAGGGGACTACCGCCCAGTCAGGTTTATATGACAACACTCACCCCCTAAACCTGACTCGGGCTTGTGAGGTCTCTGACGCTGATCAACTCATGCATCAGCCCAACTTGATTCTGGGAAGGGACTTAGTGAGGATGTCGGCTCGCTGCTCCTCTGTGCTGATATGCTCCACTCTGATTTGTCCTTGCTCCACACATTCTCTGATGAAGTGAAATCGAGTATCAATATGCTTACTTCTTCCGTGTAACACCAGGTTTTTCATGAGCGCGATCGCCGACTTGTTGTCCATGAGCAATGTCACTGGCTTAGGCTTCCTCCCGGTGATCTCGCTCAGCAAATTTCTAAGCCAAATCGCCTAACAAGCTGCGCTTGTTGACACCATGAACTCCACTTCACACGAGGAGAGTGCGATTGTCCTATGTTTCTGTGAGCTCCATACGATCAGGCTTCTAGAGTGGTAAAAGGCGAAACCACTCATGCTCTTCCTGTCTTCTACATCTCCAGCGAGGTCACTTTCGCTATAGCATGTCAATGGTCCTTCACCTCCTTGCGTATACTCCAGACCAGAGTTGATGGTGCCCTTCAGATATCTCAGAACTTGCTTGACCGCCTGCAGGTGCGACTCCTTGGGGGTTTGCATAAATTTGCTCAACACGTCCACTGAGTAACTCAGATCCAGTCGTGTGTGTGAGATACTTCAAACTCCCTATTATGCGACGGAAGTCTGTAGCATCCACTGGCACTCTGCCCTCATCTTTTTTCAAATGTAATTTTGGTTCCATTCAAACCTTCGCCGAATTGCATCCCCATATACCGGCCACTTGCAGTACATTCTTGGCATATGCTGACTGTTTCAGGCTAATATGCCCTCTCTTTTGATCTACCTCTATTCTTAGGTAGTATGAGAGGAGTCCAAGATCACTCATCTCATATTCTTTCATCATTTGATGCTTGAAAGATTGTATCTAGTTTTTGCTTGTGTCGGTAACAATCAGATCATCTACATATACTCCTACCACCAACAGCTCAGAGCCAATGCTTCTTTTGTAGAGAGCTTGGTCTTGGGGGCATTTCTGAAAGCTGAGTTTCTTTAGAGTACTATCCAATCGAATGTTCCATGCCCTTGGAGCTTGTCGCAAACCGTAGAGTGCCTTGGACAATCTGTACACAAGGTGCTCTTAATTCTCAACGGAGAAGCCCTCGGGTTGCTTCACATAAACCTCCTCTTGGTTTAGTGGCAATCATGAAGAAGATTATATCACTTTTATATGTATGATTATTTTAAAAAAGTAATACAATTTTTGGCTAAGGGAAAATTTTTGGTTAAGAGAAAAACCAAGTTTTTTCAAACTCTTAATATAACAAATTATTTTGATTACATGGGGATTGACCGTACTTCCTTCAGTTAACTTACACGCAAATAATGATTTAGAGGTATTATACCTTTCAGCTCTTATCTGGTTCTTAAACATGACTTTAAGACCCACAATTATATTACAGACATCCATATTCTCATATTACTTATGAAGTTCAGAGTTCATGGTGGCAAATATGAGACAACTAATTTTAAGTGAGTCATTGCAATGTTTCTCACACTCATTTTTTCCAGCACGAATAGCATCTTCAGCTGGTTCATCAAAATATGGAACCTCTAAAATATATTAATTCGTTTCTTACTTGAGAACAATTCTCAAGTTATGATACCAGCTAATAAAGTTTATTCCACTTAGTTTTTGTTTTTCAAGAATAGATCATAAATTAAAACTATGTGTGGAGAAAGTAGATGGTGGTATGATCTACAATATAAAAATATGCAAAATTTCCAGTACTATGTTTATGTAAAATCTTTCATTAAATAATTTAACAGAAGATACTCCCACTATATATTTAAAACCATGTTCCCTCAAACTACATATAGTGAGTGAAGATCTATATTTTACAAGTTTTAGTGAGTTTTGGTATCACTGCTAGAAACATAGTGATGTACGTAAGCAACTTCTTGCTAATTACATCACATGTAAGCCTTGTTTTGTTGCGTGACATTTATATGTCCCGGCCTCAACACTATACCTCTAGGCCAAAAACTATTTTGATAGCTTAGTCAAGTTAAATCAATATTGCACATGAAGTGTCTAACACTTATCCTATCTTATTAAGGTAATTAATGGCACCATATTTTAGTAGACCTACCAGTTAACGATTAAAATCTTGATAGGTGCAACAATTGAAATGACATCAAGTTTTCTTAATTTTTCTAAAGAGATATTATTCTATCATGTTAAAAACACTAAAGATAATAATAACATCAATAAAAGTATAACAGGAACATCAAAACATTCACAGTTAAATTATGTTAAACTGTGAGATAATATGTCCCTTAGCACGATAATTTTTATCACCATGCTTTCTGTCCACCGAGCCATCAACATCTGATATCATCACATTTATGTACTTAGTTATTACTTATAATAGTTAATAATAAATTATATATAAAAATATTAAGTATCATAGATCAACACGTAGGCTGACATGTCCTCGATGTCAAGATATGCCTCCGCACGGCTAGAGGTGCAAACGGAGCAGATAATTTCTATCCGTCCGACCGAAGGCATACGGAACGGATACGGAAGGGGTAGAAGGGTATCCGACGCTATCCGTGTCCGACTCCGAGTAAAAAATATGGAATAGAATACATGATAAGTGATATCCGTCCGTATATATCTGTATGTCAAATGATAGGAGGAATTCAATTATGACTTCACTTAGGAACAAAATAACATATAGACAGATTGTCACATCTAAACAATCGGGAGTACCGAGTGTTCTTTCTTCAACATCTCAGTAATTAGTCTCTCTATATTTGCTTTGATTATACCATACTGTCCAATGTTTTATGCAAAGAAGCGGATAATTTTCATCCGACTGACCGTCCGAAAAATTATAGAACGGATACGAAATAAAGAAATAGATATTCGGTATTATCCGCCAAAACGTTGCACCGGAGCCGGAGCGGTGGACCCCACGAGAAGATTTCAGTCGGGTCAGTGGCCGATCCAACTGGGCCCGGCCCAAGAACGCCAACTCGAATCGGCCCAGACGCGAGTTAGATCGAAGTATCAAATCAGAGAGCCCCCTCACGGCGCAAACACATCTCATTCTCCTCCACCACCCCCGCGACACACCCGACCGACTCCACCTCCTCCGTCAGATCTGCTACGCGCGACCCGGGCAAGCGGCGAGCGCTGGCCATGGAGCCCGGCCTGAGCATCGAGTCCGGGTCGGCCATCCGCGTGGCGGTGCTGCCGGTGGGCGGGCCGATCCCGCCGCAGTGCCTGCGCGACTACGCGGCGTTGGTGGCGCGCCACGCGCGCGTCGACCTTGCCTCGCTGCGGCCCTACTACTCGGAGCACCAGAAGAGCCCCTTCGCGCGCCAGCCCTGGGACACCGGCTGCCTCCGCCTCAAGTTCGTGCTCGGGGGGTGCGTGCCCTCGCCGTGGGAGGACTTCCAGTCCTCCCGCAAGGTGCTCGCCGTCGTCGGCATCTGCCACCTCCCCTCCTCCCCCGACCTCGACCGCGTCGCCGCGGACTTCGTCGACGCCGCCCGCTCCTACCAATCCGCGCTTGCCAACCGCTGCTTCGCCTTCTGCCCCACGGACGCGCAGGTATTACGCGATCGCATCTCTTCCAAGTCTCCTGATCACGCGCTTGTATTGATGCGCTCAGCTCAGCATCGGCGGATCCAGCGTCTGGGTCATCTGGTTTTGTAATTGCTTTACAAAGTGTACTTATGGGCTGTGACAATGGCGTGTGCATTTGGTTAGAGGCCTAGAGCTTAGTTGCCTCCCAAGTGTTCCCAATGTGTGTTAAACTGTTACTTGGATGAGATCTGAGTGGTCTAGCTTAAGTCTTCATCAGGCAAACACACTGAAATTTAATACACTAATCATAGCTCGAGGGCTGAAACTGCAGCTGTGGCTCTTTTGATGATAATTGGTGTGGTCGTCTAGGTTTGGACTTTACTGTTTGCTTTAGTTGTGTGTTAGGCTATCCTTTGTGCTCACTTCACTTGCTTTGCATGTCACGAACTCGGCGTGATGAGCGGAGAAGGTAATTGTTTTGAATTGGAAGCCAGAGTTCCAGGCCCCTTCCAGTGACCAGGAGGAGCTGTCTTGGCGGAAATGCGACGGGAAGATATGGCGCAGACCGCAGAGGAAGAACGCCGGAAACAGGGGAAGACAAAGTCGGTAGGATAGCTAAGAAAGTTCATCTTTTCTTGTCCTTTGAATTACAATCTCCGACCTTTATATAATGTACAGACCAATCTTCGTCGACTCAACTTCCTAAGCTGAATTGGTACAAACTCTAACTCTTAATGTCATATCTATTACTACCCTGAACTCTAATTACCGAACCGGAACCGTTGTAGTCATCAGGCGTTGTCTTTTGTCTCTCGGTTGCCGACTAGATGTCCTTTTGGTGTACGCTTGGAATATGTCTTGCCCCACATGACATCTCCCTACCCTTCAAGGAATAGCTTGTCCTCAAGATGTGGTGGTGGCCATGGCTGCAGCCCTAGGAGACCCCAAGTTGACGATATACTGTGATGTTTACTGGTGATCTTGAAGACCGTGACCTCCACGTACAGGTGCATTAATATTGATGGCATCTGTGATCGCCACTCAGGTGCGGGGGCAACTATAGCAGTGTTGTTGTAGGCTTCCACGGTGCGGTTGCCGTGCCAGGCTTCGGTAGGGCCATGGTGGCCTTCGGCAACACCGTGATAGGATATGGCACCGTCACGGCGGGTGTCGGTAGTACTGCAGCCGGTCGAGGCAGCGACATGGTTGCTGCGGCAAGCTTCGGCAGCAACACGGCTGCTGCAGCAGGACGTGGCAGGGTTGCGACAGGTGTCAACAGAAACGCGGCTGCCACGGCATGCTCTAGCGGCGCCGTAGCAGCTATTGAGAACAACACCGCTGCCGCCTCTTGTTGCGCTTTCTTCTTATTTGTGATCTTCTCCAAGGTGGTATGCATGTTGAGGAAGATGTCCGCCATCTTCTTGTCGATGTTGGCCATCTTGTTGGCGTTAGCTTTTATCGTGGCCAACGATTCGGTAACAGAACCATGGTAGCAGAAGTCGTGGGAAGGGATCAGCTGTTCTGATACCAAGTCGTCACGAACTCGGCGTGACGAACGGAGAAGGTAATTGTGTTGAATTGGAAGCCGAGTTCTAGGCCCCTTCTGGCAACCAGGAGGAGCCATCTTGGCGGAAACGCGATGGGAAGATACAACGCAGAGGAAGAACGCTGGAAGCAGGGGAAGACAATCGGTAGGATAGCTATTAGCTAAGAAAGTTGATCTTTTCTTGTCCTTTGAATTACAATCTCCGACCTTTATATAACGTACAGACCAATCTTCCTCGACTCAACTTCCTAAGCTGAATTGGTTACAAACTCTAACTCTTAATATCATATCTATTACTACCCTGAACTCTAATTGCCGAATCGGAACCACTGTAGTCATCAGGCGTTGTCTTTTGTCTCTCGGTTGCCGACTAAGAGTCCTTTTGGCGCTTGGAATATGTCTTGCCCCACATGACAGCATGCTACTAGTATTTCTACACCCAATGAGTGTGAACTTATATACTGACGTGGTGCATAATTCAATTGAAATTGTCAAACAATGCTGAACGTTGTACTGATATTCTTGTGTCATGGAAGGAAGGTCATGGTTTACATTATAAACAAATTCTATATAATGTTGTTATGCTGATAACTTTGAATTGTTGTTATGTTTAATTAAACCTTTATTGGTCATAACAATGTTGTCATGCCTGCCTTCTAAATTTGTCTTGTTTGATCGCTTCTTGTTCTAATGTAATTATTGTTTGCATTGTTGTTTTTCGTAGTTGGTGCAGAAAAAGAGGGATGATATTCTTATGTTCCCTCCTTCTGATCAGCAGTCACTGGAACTTCATATGCTTACGATGATCCAAGATCTTGCTGCTTCATTGTTGATGGAGTTGGAGAAATGGGTCTTACGTGCAGAATCCACAGGAACTATTCTAAAGACACCTTTGGACTCGCAATCCAGTCTTGGCTCAGAGGAGGTTCATACTCTAGGTGTTCCGAGTATTTTGACCAGTGTATGTTGATGATGTAAATGGCCCAATACTCTATTGCTTATATAAGACAATATACTTCTATATTTTCTAGGTGATTAAGGCTAAAAAAAGAAGGCTGGGCCGTGCACAAAAGATAATCGGAGATTATTGCTTATTGGCTGGATCACCTGCTGATGCTAATGCACATTACACCACATCAATAGAGCTTGCAAGATTGACAGGAGATGTTTTCTGGCATGCTGGAGCCCTTGAGGGTAGTGTCTGCGCGTTAGTGGTGAGCATTGACACCAACCCATCGAGCTTTGGGATTGAAAGCATTCTGGTTGTTCAATTTTGTTCAGCTTACTGGCATACCAGTAGTGCCTTTGGTGCTGCCTCTATTATATCTTATTGGCAGTGTTTCTCGCAGGTTGCAACCTTTCTATGACAGTTTAAGGTGATTATTTTATGCTTGTAAGCAGGTTGATAGGATGGGCCAAAGTGATCCTGTTTTGGAAGATGAAGTGAAGTTTCGTTATTACACCATTATCCAGCTATACAGAAGAGCAACCTTACAAGATAATGCTCAAAGGTATTGAATTTGGCGTGCTATCTTTCTTAATTTCTATATGCGAACAGCATGCCCTTCCTTCACATATGATATGACAATATCCTGCCTTTAGATTTTGTTCCAGGATTGTTACATTCTACATGAAGTAAACCCCTTTTGTTTCTTGTGAGCTACATATGAAAGAATTGAAGTGTTCTCATTGGTCTTTACGAGCTACTGATATGTTGAAGGATTCATACCAATTCCTAGAACTGTTGTTCATTTATTTCATAAGTGCATCGCTATATTAAAATTTTCTTGGCCATTATTTTTGTTTGGTTTTGGTCCAAATTTATTTTGGCTTGAAAAATGTTGCTTCCTTTCTTGCTCTTGAGTGTGTTTTCCTCTGTTCTATATCCTTCCCTCTTTTTTTTCCTCATTTAAGTTGAGCATCCTCTTTACTAGTATTCCATCAACACTGAAAACTGGTTAGAGGATTGCATGTTATACTGAGCTATTTACTTGGTGGATTTACTTAATGCACTAACATTGAAGCTATACTTTTTTTTTTGTAGAGTTTCACCTGTGAGCTTTGAGCTTGAAGCTGCATTGAAGCTGGCAAGATATTTGTGCAGGTGAGCCTCCCTCATGTTCTATACTCCTATGAGTAGGAGTCTTGCATAGCCAGTTTTCTCGTGCTCTGTTAGCAGTTAATTCTTGTAGAATGAGCAGCTGAATAACTTTGTTGGTACATGGTAGTTTCTTATACTTAGGTAATACAGAATTATTTGACTAAAAGAAAGTAAGAAACTAATGAGGTAAGATGTTGCATCAACGTATACTCTGTTTAGGGTAAAGTTGTTCATTAACATTTTATTTATTTCTTTATCAGACGGGAACTCGCCAAGGAGGTGTCAGATTTATTAATGGGCGCTGCAGATGGTGCCAAGGCTCTGATTGATGCCAGTGACCGATTGGTACTATATATTGAAATAGCCAGACTTTTTGGTACTCTTGGGTATAATCGCAAGGCAGCATTTTTTTCAAGACAAGTTGCACAGTTATACCTTCAGCAGGACAATGCATATGCTGCTATGAGTGCTATGCAGGTTCTAACCATGACTACAAATGCATACCATGTTCAAAGCAGGAAGACTAGCAAAAGGGATCATGCTTCTCCCAAGGTGAGTTTGTTACATACTTGCAGCACACTGATAATTAATTCATCATTCTTAATTATGTTTACTATATTGTGTGTTTGTATGCTCTCAACTTTTCCAACGAAACTTCCTTTTTTATTTCTTGGGTGCTGTTTCACTCTTAGTGGAATCATGTCAACCTCAAAACTGCCACTTCCTTTCTGATGGAAATATGATGGAAGTAAACTTTACATTGTCAGTCAAGAGTTGATGTCTATCCTTTTATTCATTTTTGCCCCTTCTTTCGGTTGAGGTGGAGATCTGGGTAGGATAAATGGGGTTGACGAGAATACAAGTCGCATTTAGCATCTTAGGATGAGAATCACCTTGATTAGGAAAAATATGTGAATTGTAAAACTAATGCTAGCAAGTATTATTAGACAAACCTGGCTTTCCTGATGAGCATGGAATTGAATGCTTGGACTCTCACCCAAAGGGTGCATATTTTTATTTATAGGTGCAATAGATCATAATTCAGATGTCCTTAGCATAACCACATGATCATAAGGACTGAACATATTTATTATCCTAATATTTTGACTTTGAGATAATTCTTTGTTTTACATATGTTGGTAACACTGTATTACTAAATATTGTTGAATTTATAGTAGTATTGGTAATCCTTATTTGTTTAGGAACTTGGTGCTTGCAATACTGATGTTGGAAAAGGGCACCCTCAGTTTATAGCGTCGTTGTTTGAGTCACAATGGAGTACCCTTCAAATGGTTGTTCTGAGAGAGATATTGATGTCTTCAATCCGCGCTGCGGATCCCCTCTCGTCGTGGAGTGCTGCAGCTCGTCTTCTTCGATCATTTTACCCGCTCATCACCCCAGCTGGTCAGAGTGGCCTGGCAAGCTCACTTGCAAATTCTGCTGATAGGCTTCCATCGGGTACCCGTTGTGCAGATCCTTGTCTTCCTTTTATCAGGCATGTTATTTACCATTATTCTGTTAATTACCATGTTTAGGACAAATGAGAATAAACTCTACATGAACTAACCGTTAAGTCAGAAAAAAGCTCCTGATATAACCTGTATCTTTACTTGTTTTCCAAGGATTTATTTTTCCTTTCTCCTTGCTTTTCCAGGTTGCATTCTTTCCCACTTCACCCTTCACAAAGAGATATAGTAAAGCGCAACCCACATAAAAAAGAGTGGTGGACCAGTGGGGGTCCTTCAGGGCCTTTTATTTATACACCTTTCACCAAGGGAGGAACATCTGGGACTAGCAAACAAGAGATAAATTGGATTGTGGGAGAGCCAGTTCAAATTATGGTAGAGTTAGCAAACCCCTGCAGCTTTGACCTAGTTGTTGAGAGCATTTATCTCTCTGTTCATTCTGGAAATTTTGATGCCTTTCCAGTTCGTGTTAATCTTCCACCAAATACTTCCAAATTGGTTCTGTTATCTGGAATTCCAACGCAAGTCGGACAAGTATCAATTCCTGGGTGCATTGTTCACTGTTTTGGTGTTATTACAGAACACCTATTCAAAGAGGTTGACTGTTTGCTCCTTGGAGCTGCACAAGGGCTTGTTCTTTCTGATCCTTTCAGATGCTGTGGCTCTAGCAAGTTTAAGAGTGTTAACTTTCCTAACCTTTCTGTTGTTCCTCCTCTGCCTTTATTAGTTGCGAATGTTGTGGGTGGAGATGGTTCTATTCTTCTATATGAAGGTGAAATTCGTGATGTTTTAATAACACTGACAAATGCTGGAAATGTGCCAGTTGAAGAAGCAAATATTGCATTATCAGGGAAGAACCAGGATTCTGTTATTTCAATTGCCCATAGCACATGGAAATCTGCACTTCCTATAAAACCAGGTGGAGAAGTGACATTTGCAGTGACACTAAAAGCCTGGCATCTTAGCTTGGCAGATTTGGAAGCAGATGGCAGCAGATCTCCTGCAAATTCGAGAAGGGTAGGAAGAGAAGGAATCAATCCTTTCTTGGATATCCACTATGCTGGTAGGTCGTAGGTGTCTAACTCTTCTATGTTCTTCATCATCCTTTTAATATTCAGCTTCTCTGATTATCTATAATCCTATATGTGAAATCAAAGTTACTCAAATAAACATATTCCCATCCAGATGCATTTGTACTACACTTTTCTTTATCCATCTTAGATTCAAATATGGCAGCAAAACACCATAGGAATTATCTACTCAAAATCACTGTGGCTGGATTTAAACAAGTAGCTTAATGTCATAGTTATCATGTGTAAAAGCCATAGTCACTTATTAAGGGTGAGTAATCTTGATTCAACTTGATGTAGAGGGTAAAATGGTGAAAATACCTAAATCTATAGTTATTAATCTACCTATTGCAATTAGACACTTACAACTTTTTTAATTTCTCATGCGGTGAACTATGTCTCTCTATTCGTGTTATTATTATTATGTGATTATGTCTGAAGCATAGATATCAATAGTCCTTCGGTGTTACTGTGACTGCTCTCTCTGCTTCAATGTTGTTTACCTGTTGCTAATATGTGATGTTACTTAATCATCTTGGTTTCCTGGGGTTCCTGTCTGCTTTGAAATGGCCATCCTGTTTACACTCTAGCCTGTCCTAGTAAATATCTGACCAACTCGGCGATACTCTTGTGAACTTATATAAATGAAATGTGGAGAAGATTTGTCTTTTGCGACCCGTTCGGCCGTTCCACACATCCTTTGTAATGTATGCAGACATATTGCTGTTAAATGGTTCAAGGACTAATTTTCTACTTTCTGTCACTTCAGGTCCTTCAACAAACCCAGAGAATGGTGAGGTTTCTCTTCCACCTGGAAGACGCCTGGTTGTTCCATTAAATATCTGTGTTGTACAGGGCATGCGCCTTGTAAGAGCACGCCTGTTGTCCATGGAAATACCTGCCCGGTTTAGTGAAGCACACTTAAGACCTGTTAATGGCAAAGATAATATAAGCAATGGAAGTGATTTGGTGCATAATGACATTAGCTTATTGAAGATTGATCCCTATAAAGGAAGTTGGGGGCTCCGCCTTCTGGAACTTGAGCTTTTCAATCCTACGGATGTTGTTTTTGATGTTGATGTTTCTGTCCATTTGGATGGCACAAATGCAGAGCAAAAATTACTTCCAGAAGATAATACTGCTGATGCGGCTTGTCACAAAACTAGAATTGATCGTGACTATTCTGCCAGAGTTCTCATACGACTTGAGCACTTCAAATTACCTGTTCTTGATGCTTCCTTCTTCGTAAAGGAAAATGGAAGTGATGAACCTCTTGGATCCAAAGCAGCCACCATAGCTGAAAAGAATGCCAAGGCAGAGTTAAATGCCTCTATCAACAACTTGATTTCAAAAATAAAAGTGAAGTGGTATTCTGGGAGAAATAGCTCAGGTGAGCTGAATATTAAAGATGCTATTCAGGCGGCACTACAAGCGTCTATAATGGACATACTGTTGCCTGATCCCTTGACATTTAGCTTCAGACTTTCTAAGGATGAAACTGTAGCCAAAACTGATTCTTTGAAGGAGTCTGGCAAACCTGGTGATGATTCCAATCATTCTACTGATGAGAATGTTGGTCAATCTACTGTTGAGAATGTTCTGAGGTGTAAAGATCCTATATCTGCTCATGAAATGACCCATATGGAAGTTCAAATTCGCAACAACACAAAGGAAATTATTTGGATGAACCTCAGTATTTCATGCAAAGATGTTGCAGGAGAGAATTGCTTCGATGAAAATAGTGCAACCGTTCTCTGGGCAGGTAATTCAGTTATCTGTATAATAATGAACATTCCTTCCTTGCCATCCTTGTTAAGAAAAGCAACTCGTCGTAGTGCAGAGCATAATGGTGAAAGATCACAATAATTTACATTATGCGTAGTTTCCTGAGCACCGACCAGTTAATGTTTTGGAGCTTGTCCATTCACTACCCCTCATGTGTCCATCTCAGCTACGCTGATCCTTCTGAAAATGCGTTTTTGATTCTGTAGTGTTCCAAACTGGGCAAGAAGAACTTCATGGTTACGCTGATCCTTCATTGTACTACTCTGACAAGTTCCTTTTTCTATGTAGGTGTTCTTAGTGACATACATCTGGAGGTTCCACCATTGCAGGAGGTAGTACACCCTTTTTCCGTCTACTTCCTAGTACCAGGAGACTACTCGCTGCAAGCTTCTTCTGTTATAATTGATGCCACGGATGTTCTTCGTGCTCGGGCGAAGGCAGAGTCGCCAGATGAACCTATTCTATGCCGTGGATCTCCGTTCCATATCCGTGTAGTTTGTACAGCTTAGGCAAACGCTCTTTGGATTAGTTTAGAGGCCTCAATTTCTACCGTGACATGTGCAGCTGTGAAAAAAATCTAGTACAAGAGCATGCTCCCTCCTATCCACATGTGGTTTGTTAGCCGCTTGAAGGTTTCCTTGTAACACAATTGTACTGTGTACAGTGTAAAAGCATAGTGAATATTGTTTCGAACAGTTGTGACATTGCTCGTTAATGATTTCAGCATCTTGATTTGAAAATGTGCATGTCTTGCATATCTTTTACTTAAAATTTTCCATGAATAAACCTTTCTAGCATTAGAGGAAAATGATGAGGATTTGATGCTATTACAAGCTGCAAACCCTGCACCTCGCTCACGTAGTCGTTGGAGTGAGCAGACTCATCATTATCACGTGATCACCACGCCTATCCTTGAATCTTGCAGCAGCGGCACTGACGTACGTAGTCCCAATAGATTTATAGTCCACGGATGGAAAAAATGGCTTATGACTGAAATTGTATTGTAGCTGATTAAAATTATACTGTAGTTGATGATAGTTTATTTGGTGTAATTAAATTTAAAAATAGAAAAAAATAGATTAGCCTATTACGGACAATACAAATGAACATGAAAAAAAGAACCGACAAAATAGTTAAAAAAGCCAAAAGACTAGAAAAAATAAAATTTAGAAATAATAAAAAATAAATCAGAAACCAGAAGCTCAAACTGAAATGAGCGGGGCCTTAGACGTTGCATGGCACAAACAATAAACCTACAATGACGGTCCGGGCCGATCGAACGTGTCGTGCTTGGACCGGTCTCTCGGTACGGTGGACCGATCCGGTATGGTATGTATAGTAACTCTCCGGTAGTAGTACAATAAAATTTCTTGTGGATAATAGTAAAATTAATTGTGTTAAGGTTAATGTATTCTTCTAAGTGCGGACGAGTGATTTGGTGATGAAATTACTTACGACTGGTAGTAAAATTAGTTGCGACTGGTAGTAAAAATACTTACGACTCCATTATTATCAGTAAAATTACTTGTAACTGACAGAAAAATTACCTATGACCGATAATAAAATCAACGAACTATCGGTGATCCGTTTGGCTAAGTATGACCGGACTGGTCTGGCACAACCCGACTTCCCTCCGTGCCGTAATTTGGTTAAAAAGCAAGCATGTGAGCCAGTGTAGCACTGTATCATAACTTATTTGGATCAGCTGTGCCCAGCCTAATCTATCTGTGCCCCTATTCCGTGCCGCGCCGGACGGCTCGGTTGGCCAGCTCTGTTCGTCTGTACGCTGTTGTATTTGGAGTTCGCAAGCTTAGACCGCTGGTGCGCGCGCGCTAAGTTGCCCATCAAGTAGTTTGCGCGAAAGTCTCGAACAGAGCAGTCGCCGATTGTTCCATCAGAACCACCGTTGGTAGTACGTGATAGCCGCACGTATAGGCAGCAGCTCTCCTGAGCCACTGTTCTGTAAGCTCGATTCGATGTCGACGTACGTCTGTATGTACTGATCGTCAGCATATATGGGCCCATCGCGCGGCAAAGCCGATCTATGCGGCAGACAGCAACGCGCGCGCTGCGGGGGCCGTTCGGACACCCGCCTCCATGGTGCCGCGCGATCGGCCCACCACCGCAACTTCTCTCGGCCGTGCCACCAGTGTGCACCCGCTCCATGGGCGGTGGCAGGCAGGCGTTTCCACCAGCGCATCTGCACGCGCGGCCGGCAGGCAAATCTCGTCGACGGCGCGGCTCCGTGGCAGCAACGCGCTGCAGCATCACCCGCCTCTCTCCGATACGATATGGTATCACCGACCCGCTCGTTCTTTTGACCGGAGGCGCAGCGCTGTTCCGGCTCGGCTTCCACCCTAGCGGTCTGCTGCTCCCACCCGCCGACCACTCATTGAGCGCCACACACTTCCTCACTTGCATGGATGAAGTTAGGACGACTGGCTCACCACCACAGAGCAGAGATGACTTCATAGTGCATTTTTACCAGGCAAGTCAAGTCGCGATCTTATGATCGATGAAACATTTCAACCAATGAGTCGCGGGTTTTTCTGATAATTCTTCACCTCGGCAAGCATACTACAGATTATATGCTGTGGTACAAATGGAAAGGAAGACTTCAGAACACAGATACACATGAAGACTTCATAATTTTCAAGATTGGAGCTTGGGAAGTAACTCGAGTCAAATTATGTGGCACCAAAATCTCATGATCAAGCTTTCAGGACCCCTGGATGCCTCCTCATCAAGACCTTAAGCAGCAGTGAAAGCCTTCTTCCCTGCTCCACTCTTTGATCCCGCCGGAATGACTTTCAACACATTGAACCTCACGGTCTTAGACAGTGGCCTGAAATTAAAACAATAGTTGATTAATTTTAATGGATTTCCAGAGAGGAAGCTCATGGAATAAATGTATCTGGGATAACAACGGACATTTCATGTTCAAACAGTGAGCATTTGCCAAATTCACTGAGACACATGGAAAATTCACAGGCCAAAGTGCATTTCCAAAATTCAACAAATTCTGCTACATAACATGGGTAATCCCTTATAAAAGCTGATCACTGAAAAATTTTAACACAAGTTTTACCTGCACTGGCCAATGATCACATGATCTCCTTCCTTCACACGGAAGCATGGTGAAGTGTGAGCAGGGATGTTGGAGTGCCTCTTCTCATACCTACATAAGCACCAAAAAAATAGTTATTGTGAATGAACCAAGATGAAGCCGTTTAGAAATTCAAGCCAACAATGGAGGTTAGCTTACCTCTGGTACTTCTTGACAAAGTGAAGGTAATTCCTGCGAACAATGATAGTCCTGTTCATTTTAGCACTGTGGCATGTTCCAGCTATGATGCGACCCCTAATTGACACGGTACCAGTGAATGGGCATTTCTTGTCAATGTAGGTTCCTGCAACAAGAAGCAAATTAAAGATATGATATGTAAAACTAAAGTTGGTTTGACAGAGGAACTCTAGACCAATGTTTTCTAAGAAACAAGATTAGAATGATCATCAACACTCTTAGCTAAACACAGATTTAGGAACTAAAAAAATACTAATGAAGAAAGACATTAAAACTCCAGATGCAATGCATACATCAATGAATCCTTCAGATGTTACAACGGAGTATATGAAAAGAATTCATGTCCATCAGAAAGTAGAGCAGTTCTCAAGGAGCATCAAACATCACAGGAAGAATTAAACAGCATTAAGCTCTCAAAGAATGGCGAGGTGAAAGCTCTCACACGGCCACTGTGAATGTTTAGAAACAAGCCTTCATGTTTGTCATCATTGCCATAGGACTGTATGAGCAAGCACATCTACAAATTCATATTTAACTACTGCTGAAACTAGTCGATATACAACTTGACCACCCAGATTAGACAAAAAAAAAAAAATACATATACTGAATTGTGTCCCCAAGCTTTAATGCCTTGACCTGATAACTGATGACACATGTTTTTGGCACAACCATAATCTAAAAGGGCAACTAATGGAAAAGGGGCATTCTGAAATAATGCAAATCGTGCTATCGCCCCCTATCGGAAGTGTCTACAATTAGAAGCAGTAGAATAAGTCAAGTATTGAAAACCTAATGCAAGGAACTGTAACAAACTGGCTAAGTTACCTCCTTGCAAGCTAACATGTTTAAAAGGTCCAAATCACTAGCAATAAGGGTTGAGCAAGAAAGAACTCACACCTTCAATGGCTTCCCTGGGAGTCTTGAACCCAAGGCCGATGTTCTTCCAGAACCTATTCCCACCCTTGCCAGGCTTCTTCCCCTTCGTGGTCTTCTTAGGACTGGACCCCAAAACACATCATAAGCCACGTCAGAAATACAAGAAACAGACAGGCAACTACACATAAAAGCACTTGCTCTCACCAGAGAAACACCTTAGGCTGCTTCAAGAAAGCCCTCTCTGTCTGCAAAAACAATTATGCAAAGAGTTTAATTCTGATACTAACCAACAAAGCAACAGATCCATCTACCAATCTATACAGTTCCATCAACGCTACCGCTTCAAGGCATCAAATTCTGGAAACTAACCAACGTTTCAACTAATGCAGAATGGTGTAATCCTAAGCATCCGTGGACAAAACCAAGTCATTTCGGGCCAACATGCCAGATGAGATTGCTGGGTTCCGATCAGAAGAACAAGACTGGCTCCCTCTAAATCAAAACGCTAAGAAGCACTCAGTCTAAACTACAAGACTGTACGTGCTAGACCTGCCACAACTTTACCGAAAGGGGTAAAAAAAGCAGACAGCTCGTTCGAGAGTGGAAGCAAGGAGGGGTTTGGAAGGGTTCTCACCTGCTCCGCCATGGTTGCCGCGCGAAGGAGGTGCCGGTGCGGGCGGAGGGACGCAGTGACCCGAAGCGGCGGCGGCAGGAGCTGTGGAGAAGAAGTGCCCGAGGCTTAAAGCCCTAGCTTCCCTCTGCTTAATAAACGTTTGCGGAGTCCGAGGTGGGCTTGACCAAGATGGGCTGTTGTGAATTCCGGCCTTGTGTTGCTATCTCCTGAGTAAAGGTTAATATGGGCCGTAGTGTCGTCGTAGATGGGCTAGGCTTTGAAAGACTAGCGATGCAGACAGGTTGCTGCAACTCAGCGTATCATTCCGAAGTGATGTAGAGGGTGGACTCGATTTTGTACTATCAGTGGCGGCCTAGGAGAGGTGGACCAGCATAGTGATATCACTGACAAATACTGTCAGCTTATCTAAGGGGGTGATCAATATGGCTTATGGCTTAAAGCTTAAGCTTATTTTTGCACTATTCATAATTTCGTCTTTTCTAAATTTTGACTTTTTTGAGCTTTTTGTCGGTTCTTTTTTTCTCGTATTCGTTTGCGTTATGCGTGATGGGCTAACATATTTTTATATTTTCAATTTTTAAATTTAATTATGTTAAATAAACCTCTCTCCATTCTGATGTTTTTTCACCAAATTCTGGTGTTTTCATATATAGCTTTCAAATTTTCAGTGAACCGATCACCACCTAAATTAGGCCTTGTTTAGAAGGTCCATTTTGTAACCAGAATTTATGTAGATAGGTCAGAATTTTAGTTCATATTTTTAGCCCATCTACATGGATTCCGATCGAGAATAAGCCTCTTAAATAAGCGCAATTTCCCCGAGGGGGCGGGGCACTACAGGGAATTTTCCCGTTGGGGCTGAAGGCCATTCTTCCCCACGAAGAACAAGGGCTGGTCCACTTTACTAGCCTCTGAAGCATCCCTATCTCTCTCATCTCTTCGCTCAAGTGTCGCATCGTGCATCTGGTGCGGCATGTGGCACAGTTAGTGCAGATGAACATCCCTCCGCTCACATAAGCCAGAAAAGCAATTAAGAAAAAAAAAAAGCGTGCGGCAATCGTGCCGGTGGAGCCTACGTACTCACTCCGGAGCCCGAATCGACAAGATTCAAAGCGAAGTTGGCATCGGCTTTTGCCGGCCCGGTGCCCGCCACTTTGGAGCTGCTACTAAGCTCTACTCTACATGTATTCTTCTTGCACTTCCGAAAGCCGAAGACAAAAGGACCCCCGGCCCAGCTGGTCAGCAGGCAAGAAGCAGGAAAAGGCTGGCCGCGCGCGTGCCGGATCGCTTGTTATTCCCCGGCAGCATCATGGTTGCGCCACAGATGAGAACGGCCTGCCTGTGAGCCTGCGCCGCTGCCTGCCTTTCGAGCTGCTCCATAGTCACCGGGCACTATCTATGCGTGCTGTTGCAGGGCCTGTTTTTTTGAAGGGGTTATGGTTATGGCTTTTGAGTATTTGTAAGAGAGAATACGGAGATATAAATAATTTGTGTGTGGTTTTGGCCGTTATAAATGAAGTCGATACAGCGTGTACTATAATTAACTTGTAGACCCCGTTTTAAAAAGATATTCCGTTTAAAAGGTAGTTATTATAGAAAAGCCAAAAATCATATTTTAAAAACTGAAAAGAAGTGGTCCACTGTCTTCATTTCCTCCCGAAGTGGCAAAGAAATGTTTGTAGTTTTGTAGACCTGGTGATGGTGGTGGTGGTGGTGGTGGTGAGACATGTAAGGTGTTTCTTGTCAATGCCTCACCACTTATGTCCTAATTGGACCACGGGAATAATTTTTCAATCACTACAAAAATTAGACAGTTTACTATGAAGTTATTGGGATTTTTTTTATGAAATACCTATGTTCCAAATGGCCCACTAAACTTTACATGGGTCCTTTCGGACTTCATATAGGGTGTTGATGATGAATTTCTGGAATTCTTTAGGGAAACAAATGGGCATAGCTAGCTAGCTTGTTGTACAAGTGAATCATTGTAGGATCGATATGGTAACAGAGAGAGCTAAATGATGATGCCTAAAACTTTTCCCAAAATATTCTTCATCCTCTTCTCAGATAACTATAGTTTGGATGACATCCTTCACACTGTACTTCTCCCTGATGGTAGTTCATTGATGATATGATCCATAGCTCCAGTATCAACGTACCAATCCGAATCAATCTTGTCGGATGGAACAGATGATGATGTCCTTGCCATTGTACTTCTCCCTAACGGCTAGTTTGTCAAGTTCATTGGTGATATGATCCGTAGCTCTAGTATCAATGTACCAGTTCGAACCAATCTTGTAGTATGGAACAGAGGTGACGTTGGACATGGCATTGTAGCTGATTGTCACCTTGTCCACTAGCTTAATTGTCATCTTGTCTTACCACGATCACGTCCTCAGTTGTAGTTGGAGTTCTTGTCATGCCTATTGCATGTTACTTGGATTGCCGATGCACCAATCCCCTACATTGCTTGTTGATGCTGAAGATGCATCTCAAAGTTGAGGAGGTGTGCATAGGCATTATTGAGTGAGACTGGCTCGACTTGAACACCAAGGGAGGCGATGATAGGATCATACTCTGAATCAAGTCCAGAGAGGAGGTAGCCGATGGTCTCGTCATCCTAGAGAGGGCTCCTAATTGTAGCAAGTGAATCTGCAAGATGCTTCACCTTGTTGAAGAACTCCACCATGAATGAATCCTCATTGCGGTGGTGGTGAGCTGTCGCTTGATCTACATAGTGTGCACCCGGGTCCCTAACGAGAACATGCTCTCCAAGGCCACCCAGACTTCTCACGAGGTAGCAAGGAACAACACCTGTCCCAGCACTTGCTCAGATATGGAAGATAGCAAAGCATCAAGGACATGTTGATCTTATTGAAGCAAGATCTGATAGGAAGGATTTGGCTCTTGCACCTGGTTGCTTCCTACGGTCTTGCTGACCATCCGCGCCATTGCAATGACCAATCCATCTATATAGCCAAAGAGTTGTGGGCTACGGAGGTACGATATTGTTCTCTTGTGTAAACTTGACGTTGATGAAGTGGGCAAAGAAAGGTGTTGGTAGAATGTCTAAAGGGGATGAAAGGAACCACGTAGAAACATTGTAGAGCTTGCTCAGAGTTTTTATATGCATTGTTGTATAGACTATAGTACAACACACAACAGATAATGTTGTATGGTTATAGGAGATAGACTACAATTTTAACAACTAACAACTATTAATAGATACACATTGGCCATGTTCTTTCACGCTGCACTGATGGTTTTTTGATGTGGTTAATGGTTTTGTCTGCGCTTTTTGAGATGGTAGCAGACAACAGAGATATCGACGTGGATAGCGCATATGGTTTTGGGTTTGGAAAGCCGTTTGGAGAATCTGCTTTGATAGTCAATCCTGTTTGTTTCAACTTTTGGAGAAGCCAAAATCCAAAGACCCCGTTCTTTTTGACTTTTTAGCTAGCTTTTGGAATCGACTTTTTTCAACAATCACTATTCATTAGATTAATAATCCGTAGACCAAAAGAACATGCCTTTAATATATATATTAACAAAGAGATCTATGTTGGGATACAGGGTAAGCTATATTAGCGCAAACTAAAAATTCTAACGCGTAAATCAGAAAGCCATGCGAGTAAGAGATCATAGATCGTTACCACTAGACACGCAGTAAAACCGAAGAAGAGTTGAAGTAGTCGATCTCCACGAGCCAACCGTCTGCTCCTCATGTTTGTTCCGATCAACGTCACAATCAAAGCTACACCTCTATCGAAATTCACACGTCTAAGGAGGAATGTCGTGTGCTGGTGTGCTAGCACCAGCATGCACGGCAGAGTCTGTGAGAGGTGACGGCTAGGGTTTCAGTAGGTATCTATGAGATCCATCAGTCAGCCCCACACTTCTCTTAATATAGCCCCTCAGTGGAATCCTACATTAGGGCCTAATAAGGTGTGAAGTCCACTCGGCCCATTAGTAACATATCCAATCCGAACTGATGTGTTCTAACATGTTAAGTGTGTGACTCTATAGGTTCATGTTTATTTGGTCGTAGCCTGAAAACTCCTTTTCGATCCACAAGTCTGTAGCGGTCTCTAGTAGGATATATTGACTCACAAATATGCATAAATATCATATTGGATGAACCTATATAATGATTATGTACTGATCTCTTTGCCTAACCATACTAGATTAAACTCAAGGCGAGAAGCATGGATTACTCAGTTGTGATTGGCTCCTCAACTACATTCGGCATTGACGTACACTTAATCAATCTATTTGGTAAAATCTAAATAAACTATTATATACGTAGAAAACTATGACGATCTTAGCTCTATGAATCCTATATATAGTATGTATGGAACCAACTAATGATATTTAAGAATATAATAATTTCTACAGTATTTTATAGTAGGTTAATCCAGCACCATACTCTCTAATATGTGTTCATATTATTGATTTATATCCCTATATCCATAATCCATGAAATATAATCATCAATCAATACATGTGCTGATCTATACGTCACAATTATCCTACATAATGATATAACACCAGTGATATTTTAGAATAACACCAAAACATAAATAAAAAATTTCACGAATAAGTTACATACCTGCTAATCAATACAGAAGACATTTATTCAAGAGAAAAACTATTATTTAAAAATTATAAATATAAAAATGCTATAATTATCTCCCGATTGTTCCCATTGTCATCAATTCGCCGCTGATTGCCTGATCGATCGGATAGAATTTGGTACGTGGCCTGATGACCATCAAAACCACATGTCCTTCTCAAATCATTGGCCATGTTTGCCTCCCTGCCAGATACCTGCTCCTGCCGACCAACCGGGCGCTCCGCAGAACAAATCAAAACGGCCTCTGTGTCCTCGAAGGGCCGTTTGATCGATCGCCGAATTTGTTTACGGATTGCGTTTGCATGTGCGAACAAGACGACGAACTCTCACCGATCTTTATCGAATTATCAGTCGCATGTATTCAAGGAGGGAGCTAAGAACTAACAAGCTAGCCAGTATGCATCTCTTTCTTTTTTTTTTCTTGCCAACTACTGCTTCAGTGTTGCTGCGAACTGGAAAGCGATCGAGGTGTGTGATTCTGCGTTCACAACGCTAATAATTAAGGTGGTGCGGGGATGTCAGTCCCAGATTGTTCTAATTAGATTATGTTCCAAACATGTTCTAGTTTTTATCTTTTAGAAGTTGGCTTTTGAATAGAGTGATTTCTTCAGGTAGTTTCGCTGTTTGTAGGAGTTTATATAGAAACCGTTTTAAATAAAATAACTTTTCAATATAAATATTTCTTACTCTCTCAGTCGCTCTTTGTAATCAGTCAGAAACTATAATACTTTTGATCAAATCCTTCGTCCCGTTTGATCGCGTCAGCAGAACAACAGCAGAGACAATTTTCTGCACTGGAAAGGAACGCGTATGGATAGACTTTATGTTCTTGCGTTGCATGCCTGTTGAGTGTTCGAGCAAAGGCAGGCAAAAGAGGGGTCTACACGCGCGGGCAGAGACGCTCGTCAGATTGCAACTTTGCAATTATGTTGTACTCCCACGTGCTAGACCATGGCAGAGAAAAATAGCTGAAAAACATATCAGGAATTCAAAGTAGGAAGACAGCGCAAAATTTGGCTGACTACTAAAGCCTATGCCGCTATTCTTTTTCTAACTAGAGAGGGTGAATGATTGCCATCGTTTTTTAAAATCTCTATGTAATCGATGACGAATTCGATCGCTCGAAAGAACACTCATTGCTCAGCTTTGCTCGCAATCATATGCTTCGTACAAACAACATCACTAGAAATTGTGAACCAGATTGATTCAAAATGTTCATTATTACTGAATTTTCGTAGGGTTACAAAGTGTCATCACAAAAACCCAAAAAACTCTACCACAAAAAGCCCCATAAAGCCACGGCCAAAACACTTGGCCTCTCCTTGCTTTTATATGCTAGAGTTCTAAACCGTGTTCGACCCAAACACGAATAAAAATCATATCTCTTTCTCAAATCAAGAGACCCGAAACACTTTCTAACACGCGTTTTACCAAATCTCTAATCCCTCCCGTTACGGACTCTTCCATAACATTTCCAATCTCACCACATTATGAAGCCTCTAGGAACGAATCTCTCGTAGCTCCATTTCGCATTATCAACCTCCGTGTAGAAGCCTCCAGGACCGCACCGCCCGTAGCATCTCCACGCTTCACCACCTTTGATCTCCATGTAGTTCAGCGTTAGCCCGATCATTTCATGTAATATCCTCAACCGTCTGGACCTCAGATCTCCCCATCCTAATACCAATCCTCCTCGTCACCGATCATGATCGTCTCTATGCCATCCTGCACATACAAACACCAAAGAAACGTTTCCCAGCATAAGTCCTCCACAACTTGACCGTCATCAACACACACTCACACCACTCTCGTCCATCCATAGACAAGAACAAAATCATCCTCGACCATCAACCAGGTCGTCTACGACCACCAATTTCATCGCTTTCTGCAAATCAGCCTTAGATTACTCAATACGACCGCTAGCTCAACAAGTACTCGAAAATAGCCATCGCTCCACTCCAAACATTTAGGAATACCATGCATCACTACCGACCAAAACCATCAAGTATCGAGCACCAAGTCTACGACTACCAATCATCAACCAATCACCGCACCATCGATCACCGAGCAACGAGTATCACTGACAACTGTTACGACCAGATCAGTCAACCACTGACACAACATGAGTACTCGTGGTACTCGAAGATCACAGGAATTAAAGCTCTCGTACCGACCATGAAGTCTACGAGTATCGACCGCGAAGTCTACAGCAACCGATCGCAAAGCCTTCGACTAAACAGAAAGACAACGACAGCAGACTGCAAAGTCTACAACCATCGAATGCAAAGCCTTTAACTATCGACCAGAAGAATCTCCGACTACCGAGTATCGAGTACCGACCAGTAAAGTTTACGACTATCGAGTACCAACCAGTGGAGTATATGACTATCGAATACCGACCAGTAAAGTATACGACTATCGACCAGTTACTGTAGCTAAGATCATAGATAGGGTACTGTAGGTACGACCATCAACAAGATAATGTAACTTACCATCTTCGACCAGGTATGGTCGTTCTACCATAGTCGATGTTCCGTGGTTGAAGCCGGATATCATCGAAGTAGAACGTGATTGTAGTCAAATGTGGTCGTAGTCGAACATAGGCTCTGTAAATGACTCTGAGTCATAACTAGGGCTGTAAAAAAAGCTCGAAACTCGCGAGTTATTCGAGTTCGGCTCGTTCTAGGCTCGATTCGAGCTCGGTTCGAACTTTAAATGAGCCGAACTCGAGCTTGATCTCGAGCTCGTGAGCTTTACCGAGCCGAGCTCGAATAGTTCGCGAGCTCCAATTCGAGCTTAAATAGTAATATATATTAATTCTTACCGAGCTTACTTGAGCCGAACTCGAACTCGAGCTTTTATTATTGTAGAAAATTAGTGTATTTGAATTATTTGACTGTTATCGAGCTTACTCGAGCCGAACTCGAGCTCGAGCTTTTCTTATTATTGAAAAATAGTGCATAATAAGTTATTTTAATTGTTATCGAGCTTCACCGAGCCGAACTTGAGCCTACTCGAGCTTAGGCCGAGCCGAGCTCGAACCCAGGTTCAAGCTCGGACTCCATCTCGAGCTCGGCTCGAGCTTCTACCGAGCTCGAGCCTGAAAGGTCAAGCTCGCTCGAGCTCGGCTCGTTTACAGCTCTAGTCATAACCAACGTGGTCAAAATCTGACGTGGTCGAAATTTGCCGCGATCGAAAGCCGCCATGGTTGAAGTCTGCCGTGGTCGAAATTTGCCGTGATTGAAAGCCGCCGTGGTCGAAGTCTGCCGTGGTTGTTCAGTTGTGCGATCCTCTGATACCACTCAAGTGCCGTCCGATGTTCCGATGCCATCTCGAAAGCCGTCTGATGCTCTAGAGCTACTCGAATACCGTCCGATACTCTATTGCTACTCGAAAGTCGTCTGATGCCACTCGGACCTGATCGGACTGGTCCGAAACTACTTGGAGCAACCAAAACCACTTAAAGTCGTTCGATGCTCTAGAGCTACTCGAATACCGTCCGATGCCACTCAGACCCAATCGGACTGGTCCGAAACTATTCGGAGCAACAAAAAACACTCGGAGAAGACGAAAACTACTCGTAGTAGACTGAAATCAATTGAACTTGAAATCTTCAACCACGATCGACCAAAACTTTCACAAACGCAAAATCCAAAGCAATCCAAATATCAATTATTTATCTTCATTTTATTAACAACCACTCACATGATCTAACTGTTATGGACCAACATTTCAAGAGCCTCTCTTTGCGATATGCAACATGATTCGATTAGACGAGGGCAAAAGTGCTACATATGCATGAACGCTGTATTAGTCATTGATAAATGGCTGCTCTGAATTTCCTAATTGGTCCTCGCTAAAAAGAAGAAGAATTTTGTTTTGCTGAACCCGCAATTGGTGAACCTGCTTATTTATTTATGGGATTTTGTTCATGCGCATAACAGTTTGAAGCTTAAAATTGCCCTTTAATGCTTCCAGGGGAGACAATGGATCGACAGGCACAACTCAAATCAGTCATGCATCATCTGCAAAGGAGCATCCGAGCATCACACTATGATTCAATGCTCAAAATCGAGAGCAGATGCTACAATGAACTTTCCCGTTTTTTCTTGATCGATCACCAGTCCATTTCGAGCTTCGACCATAATTTATGTACCATAATATATAGCCAGGCCAATACGAAAGCGCGGTTCCTTGTCATCTGGAGCCTAATGGAATCCTAACATCTCTGAATAATGATAGATATGAGCATCATGCAAGTGTCATCGTCTCATCGAGTCTGCTTACCTGTAATATCTCTTAATAAATTAAAATCGTTTACAATATATTAAGGACCAGAGCACTAAAGTCCTGTGTGACTCTATCACCGGACATCGTAATACCAGGGCAAATGCTAGCGTCCAGACTTCCATCCGGGTGTATGCAACATTTTCCGTGTATATTTGTGATTTTTTTGTCTATATTTTTTTGTAATATTTTTTATTTCGGTAATGCAACATGAACTTTTGTATCACATATGTTTGTTGCATACGGTGATTAAAAATATGGCACACATTATCTAAGAATGTTGTATCGGAGCGTACGATGCGAATACTCATATCGTTCTTTCTTTTTTTGTTGCATACATGGTCGACAAATGTTGTAGATATAGACGAGAAATATTGTTGATGGAAATACTCACATCATTCTTTATTTTTTATTATAAATATTAGCAAAAAATATTGTCAACATGGCCGAAATATTGCAGTCAAGCGTGAAACGTCCGGGCCTTACTATTACCTTAATAGTAGTGTAATCTAATGGAGAACTGTATAAATTAATTAATAAAGCTTGCATGTGCAGCACGCGCGCGCACGTAGACAAATGATTGAGAAATGTCCCATCAAAGAGCATACATGTGGAGTATATTTTCTCTCTTTTCGTATTAAAGCAGGCATATTCTGCAAAGGCGTTGGATCTTTTTTCGTGCAAGTATAAGGGTGTGTTTGGTTGAGCTATGGCTTCAAAAAGTCTTTGTGAGTCAGGTGTGAAAAAGTCAGAGGGTTGTGGGTCAGAGAAAAGTCAGAAGTCGTTTGGTTCAAACAAGTATAAAACTTACCTCCTATCTCTATTTTCCTTGAAACAACTGTGAAACACTCTCTATTTTCACCATTTCAAAAGCGAAGCCAAAAGCCAAAAGCGGGGTCCAAGGTGCTTTCAAAATCAGACTACCAAAAGTAGTCGCTTCAAAAGCAACACGGTTTGCACCCCTTTGGTTGGCTTTTGGCTTTTTGGAAGCAAAAGCAGCTCCCAAAAGCTCAACCAAAGGCACCCTAAGTAGCTAAAGATATCCTACATCCTTTGTGTCAACAGCCTATTTTGTACATTGAGATCATATTGTAAACTAAAAATCAAGTATAACCCTGGGGAACCTAAGTATAAAAGAGCAGAGTCAAGAATTATGTCGAGAATATCTATAGTTTATTTGTACTGAACAATCGACAATTGATAATCGTGTTGAATTGAAATTTGCATTTGCAAAAGTTTGTAATTTTCAGAGCTGCCTGTCAGGGGTGGTTTGACCACTCTGCACAGGCAATCAGACCGGCTCAGGCAATTTGCTAGGGGGTGGTTTGACCGGCATGGGTCAAGCGGTTAGACCAGCCCTGCAAGATTTTACATTTGGACATCGACCTTGTGTAGAAGTGTCTTGAGATGTCTTTGCACTAGGTATCACTTCAAATGGATTTCTGAGTTGAAACTAGATAGCAAAATACCCAATTTCTAGATAGGGTGTTTCTGGTGCTTTGTTCTAGCGGTCTGACTGGCATGAGGCAAGCGATTAGACTAGGCCATTGGTCTGATTGGTCGTCCAATGGCGGCCAGACCAGCCATAACTATTCGTAGTTCAAAAGGGTTCTTGATTTTATGCGAATTGGTTATGTGTTGAGTTTTGGGGTGCTAGGTCATTGCATTCATGTTACATGAAGCATATTTAGACTAACGTTGAATCTAGTTATGGAAAACTTGTGCCCGAAAATGATTTCTTGGTCTTTGATGTGCAGGGTGCTTGGAGGCGACCATGGTCGACGGTATGGATAGGGACTAGGCTCGAGAATGAGTTGAGGTATGGTTAAGAAAACCAGGCAGGATAGTTGGGCTCAAGGAAGACATAGGGAAAAACAATGGATGTTGAAGTTAAGGTTTGAGAAACGGTTTATCGAATGATGCGGTTGGTACAAGTGAGACGTGGTTAAGGAAACTGACATAGAGAAGCTTGCCAGTGTGTGATCCATTGGTAAACCTACACATTGTAAGCATGGAGATTGCTTGCAAAGGAGGACATGACCATGAACTAGGCTCTAGGAAGAGGTGGGGTTCACGGTCAAAGCGAGAGTGTTTTGACGGGAAGCCAAAATAACATAAATGATGAAGGGACCAAAACCGCAACGCTTAGAGGGCATTTAGAGAGCGGTTTAGGTCAAAGAGGCACTGAGGAGGCCAGTGGATGGAAGCTTACTCCTTAGTAGGTTTAAGCTTATGCACTTTGGGAAGCATGTATAAGCCATGTGTTAGGTGTAAAACACGGTGTGTGAGGGGTTAATGGATTTTTTTAGTTGTGCTAATTGATAGTATCTATTAGGATTATATGTGGATTGGTTGCTCCATCTATCTGAGTGAGGGAGGTTGGTGGCTAGGGTAGGCAAGGCAAAGAAAAAAAGCAACCAACCATCTTATTCTAGGGCTTGAGAGAGAGGCTTCCTTAGAGTGGAGACTTATGTGTGTGTGTGCGCTTTTGAAAGAGAGAGCTTTATCCTCCATGGTAGAGTGAGTCTAAATCAAACATCTACAAGGTGCAATATATCAATTTTGTTCATTCTACATTGTGTGTTTTTGATCTTGTTGATTTTGTACTTGTTTTGATTGGTGTTTCTTGTTTCTCTCTTTTCTCTTAGTCTTGCTGTGTTCTAAGGATGAATAAGTGATGAAGATGCCTTATAAGGATCATATCCCATCTATCTAGGGTCCAGCTATAGCAAAATCTTGAAAGGTTGCTTGATTTGATCCAATTTGGAACCCTTCTAGTGAAATCGCGATCCTAAGGTTTTGGTCACGAATCTTTAGGTGACCTTGTTTGTTGTCATATGTGAGAACATATCTAGAGTCATCTTGGCCTTATTAAACCCACACGTGCAAGTTATATCTTAAATCGTTGAGTTTTATCCAGTTTTAATGCAATCTTGCTTCTTTGAATGAAAGGTTTGAGTTTTAGCCAAGGTCTATGCGATCCTTGGATGAATTAGGTTCCTGAGATCCTTGACAAAGTGTGTGCAAAGTCACAAATCATTTAGATTTATTTTGGGGATTTTGTCATTCTGGGTATTGGCTCGAGCTAATTTTCAGGTCTGGAGCAGGAGTGCAGTAAGACTGCCCCACACTAGTGGTCAAACCGACGACCGATCAGACCGGTTTACCAGGCGGTCAGACCGCCAGCTCCAGCCGGGCTAACTGCTCTCTCCATAGCGATCTGATTGGTCCTGAGGAGTTGAACCCCATTTTAGTTTCGTGCATTGGTGAGCTCTATGTTGGTGGACTAATATGATCTTTCTATAGCTTTCAATAACTAGTGGAGTGAATGTTTGGAATACTATGTAAGTTACTAAAACACACACAAAAGAAAAACACCTCTTGGCCAAAAACAAAATTCGAGTGGCACTTGGCCATCCTTCGATCGTAGGAGGCTAAGACAGACACTCGTAGACGGGGCGACAAGAAGCGAGCAAACCAGGACAACATTTCAGTCCGTTTGGAACACTGGATTTCCATGAGAATTTCATAGAAAATATTTCTTGCTTTTCGTATTAACGCATGCATATTCTGCAAAGGGCATTGGATCTCTTTCCTTGCCGCTACAGTCTGTTAGAAATTGGCCCATGTGAGCAAGGCTTATTTTCTTAATTCCAAAGCATGCATAGTTTAGTATTATATTGCTAAGGCAAGGTAGGAGAGACCAATTTGTAAGGTGGAGTCCTCACCACTCCTTGAATATGGATAAAGATGGCATGAGGAGGGCTTTAGCCGATCATGCACGTGCGCATTTTTGCGCATTTTCGCGTGAAAATCATGTGACTTGTGACGTGGCATGCCATCTGGCAGACCGAGTCCATCTTTATTTTTGCTGAACCCTGCAAAATTTGAAACTTTATTGGGGTTTTGATAACAGGCAGTTACCAGTGGGTAAATGACTGATTAAATGTGTCAGTTACTAGTGGGTAAATGGTTGTTTAAATTTATCAGTTCATAGTCTGTATACACACACACACACTTGGGAGACGTCCAAAGTGTATAGCTGAGAATCTCACTGTCTCTATTTTCTTCTTCTCTGCGATCATGTGCTTTTGTACTGTGCCATCTGAACTTTGCCAACCTTTCTTCCCGATGTGCATCTGGAATGAGGGAGAGCGGCTATCTCCGAATAATTGCCACAAAGAGTACCTACATGGGGCGGCAATAAGGTTTCTGGGCAGCGCACATCTGTGCGACCGTTCACTTCACTACGTCATCTATATTCTGCACTGCATCAAGTCTGCGTTGCTTTCTATTTTTCATCAAGCCCAACTATAAGTCGTTCGCGCGTTCGTTCGACTGTACTTTCTTTGTGTATATTCTGAAATATGATGAGTATACTACTGTTAATCATGAGTTTTGCATCACTAGTTTATTATATTTGTCTCCTAATAAAACATGGAATTAAAATATTGCCTATTTTATCAACAGAATCAAGCAAAAAATGTCCTATCCTTCTGTGGATCAACAGAATCAAGCAAAAATGTCCTATCCTTCTGTCCACAGCTTATAGCATCGTCAACTCGTCATGTTTAGGAGCTTACTGTTGGAAATGTGGGCAATATTTTAATTCCAAATTTTAGTAGGAGACAAATACAATAAACTAGTGATGCAATACTTACAACTAACAGCAGGCTACTCATCATACTTCAGAATATACTCAATAAAAATATAATAACAAAGTCGAACGTGCGCACGAACGACTTACTTGTTAGCCTGAAGAAAATCAGGAAGCCGCGCAGGTTTGACGCAGTGCAGAACGTAGATGTCGCAGTGCAGTGAGCGGTCACGCAGATGCGCTGCCCAGAAACCTTATTGCCGCCCCGTGTAGGTACTCTCTACGGTAATGGTTCGGAGATAGCTGCTCTCCCTCCTTTTAGGTGCACGTCGGGAAGAAAGATCGACGAGGTTCAGACGGCACAGTACCACAACACAACAGTAGAGCAGAAAATAATCGAAGAATGGAGGTGCAAAATTCTGTCACACTTATACCTTGGACGTCTCCAGGTATATATAGAGATGCAAATTACTCTCTAGTAACTGCCCCATTCAACTGAAATAATTCACTGGTAACTGCTCAATTATTTACTGGTAACTGATAACATTTAACCAGCGATTTACACACTGATAACTGCTTGTCATCAAAAACCCAATTAAGCCTCAAATTCAAACGTTTAAATCTCATTCAAACAGAGAGAGTGAGGTGCAGGGTTCAGCAAAAATAAAGATGGACTTAGTCTGCCAAGTGGCGCGCTACGTCACGTCACGACACGGCCACAAGTGGTCGTAGCATGCCGTGGTCGTAAGCTGATGTATGCTATGGTCGTAGTCTGTGATTGCCATGGTCGTAAGAGTGTCTAAACGTGGTCGTAAGCTGATGCATGGCGTGGTCGTAAGCTGATGCATGCCGTGGTCGTAAGCTGTGATTGTTGTGGTCGTAAGAGTGTCTGAACGCGGTCGTAGCATGCCGTGGTCGTAAGCTGATGTATGCCGTGGTCGTAGTCTATGATTGTCGTACTTGTAAGAGTGTCTAAATGTGGTCGTAGTCTGTGATTATCGTAGTCGTAAGAGTGTCTAAAGTGATATGATCACTCGTAAATGAACAAAATCACTTGAAAATAAGAACATCGATAACAAATAACTAAATCTTTCATAAACATAAAATCTAAAATAAATAAAATATTAATTATTTATTATCTCTTTATTTACAACCATCCACACACACCTCCCCCAGGCTCCGCGGCAGCCAGACACCCCGACGGGCCACATCATCACACCGCCGTAGACACGCAGTCGCAGATATATACACGCATACACGTACCCGGTGGTAGTGCGCTGAGCTGAGCTTACTCGCAGGCAACTGCTGCTAGCTAGTCGAAGAGGAGGAGGCGCGCCATGGCGGGGGGAGGAGGAGGGAGCGGGGTGCCAGGGAGGGTGAAGGCTGGGAGCCGGCCACCGTGGGTGGGGCTGGCGGCGGCTGTGTGGGTGCAGGTGGCAGCGGGGAGCGCCTACGTCTTCCCGCTCTACTCGGACGCCGTCAAGGAGGCGCTGGGGTACAACCAGAAGGCGCTCACCGTGCTCGGCGTCGCCAACGACGTCGGCGAGAACGTCGGGCTCGTCCCGGGGGTGCTCGCCAACCACCTCCCACCCTGGCTCATCCTCGTCATCGGCTCCGCCTGCGCCTTCCTCGGCTTCGGCACGCTCTGGCTCGCCGTCACCAAGACCGTCGCCATGCCCTACTGGGTGGTACTCTCGCCTCCCCACCTCCCACTTCCTCTCCTCTCTCGCTCGCTCGTTTGCATCCACACGTCACACACGTGTGCTTCGGTTTGTCTTGCGTGTTCTCCTGGGCTATTTTTGCCTTGTTTTGCTTGATTTGAGCGATTCATTGGGGGCTGGAGTCTCGACTCCCGAGTGATGATTATGAGTAGTGAGCAGATGAGCTAATTGGGGCTAAAATTTTATTGAGAGCTCTTCAAATTCTAGTTTTTATCTTTTCAATTCGAATCTTATCGTTTTTTGGGGTGTAATTTGTGGAGCACGTGTGATGTGCATTTGTTGATTGAACAAATGCCTCGGTGATGACTGGAGGAATCTGCGGAATTTAGCAAGATAGCTTATGCTCTTGTTTCAAGTAAGTAAATCATTGTGTTCACATGTGCATGTTTTTTTAGTTGTATGGTTGACGTTAACGCCGGTAGAGATTTTTCCTTTTCAAATTGGCGTGAAGCCCAGTGTCCAATACTAGCCGTTAGTTATGTCTTTCTTTACGTATTCAGACTTGCCAAATCGTCTTTACATGTATTAGTCTCATCATTTAACAAATCACATGTACCAACTCATTTCTTCATAATATTTATCTTCTCTATGCACCCGCTTGAGCCACATAGTCTTATCCCGACTTACATAACCACTTTGGACCTTAGTTCCCCTGTCTAGTCCCAGTCCATTACCACCGACCACTACATCCTCTAAGATATCTGCACATCTAAAGATCAAGCACTCATATCGAACACAAGTTCCATACATTTAATTCGTGTTAGTTAAAATAATACCTCATGCTATACAAGACAATCATGTACCAGCATCTCGTGCACTCTCCCAATCCACTAAAACACACCTCACTGGTCTCACACCTAGCCGACCAGCTAGTCTTCGGCCAAGTCGACCAGTTAGTCACTCCAAGCCACCTGACCAGTTGCAGCTAGCTGACAAGCTCCCCGGCGGACCGGCTGGTCTCGCCACGGCCACCCAACCAGCACTACACTCCAGCTGACTAGCTCCCTAGCCGGCCGGCTAGTCTCTCCACGGCCACCTGACCAGCTGCAGCTAACCGATCAACTCTACACTCCTGCCGGCTAACTCTACAACCAACTAGCTCCACACGACCAACGACCAGAGCCAGCCAATGATACAAAATCAAATTCAAAGTTTAACTCCGAAGCATATCAAAGTCAAATATTTATCACATATACAGGGTGACGTCTACATGGTCTCACACAATTGATAACAGAAAGATGAGAGTGGTATTGCTTGGTGATGGTGCTTCAGCCATATTGGCAGCACAATACAATGACATTACAAGGCAGCGGTAGGCTGTGGTGATTGATGCTTGAGCTATGGTGGGCTGGATGCTGACCCTTACACGCCTGCGGGGCCATCAAACCTGATTGATGCATTGTCTGACTATTGAGCCACTATGGTTAGGCTCGTCGAGTGTGATGGTTGCTTAACTTGCTGGTAGCCTCAATGGCCATCCAACCGTGGTAGCAATGCCCGGATGATACTCAATTGGTGCTTGTGACCACAGGAAGGTCAATGCTGAAGAGGGTATGTCTGAAATATTTTCATATGGAACCTTTTACCACTAGAAAAACGCATTGACATTGTAAAAGCATGCCAAATAAGAACAGTGAAGCTTGAGCATCCTTACCAGTGTGCATTTACTGATTACTATGTTCTGGGGTAGGCGTGTAGCTGACTTTTTGTGCATGTTTCTTGCTTCCTTGTGACCCTGAATTCCTAAAAGTATCAGAATTTGTTCATGTTGTGCTGATTAATGCTTGCATACTTTCAGGCAGATATTAGACGAACTTTCCTGTTTGTGTTAGAAACATGTATGTTTCTTTTAACCAAGATTTAACTAACTGTATCAAGATATTGGTGTTACAAAGAGTAATTCTTTCAGATGTTATAAATTGTTTTTGGCCAAATGATCTGGAAATTCATAGTCAACTTTTGATATTGCTGAAGTTCGCCAAAACCATTCAAACACCAGTCAATTTGCTATTATCATCTCTACATGTTCAAAATCTCAGCCAACAAAATGACCTTCTTTGAACAAAATGAAGCGCTTTTTTGTTTCATGATCCTCCATTTAGCCTCCTGATGTTTCAACATTTACTCCATTCATGAAGCAATTCATAAATTGTGTAGTTCCTCCCAAGAGAATACAATTAGCTGCCAAAGAAGCATTAGTAAGGTGCTGCTATCTTATTTTGAATGTTGGGAGAAATTGCATGCATGCAAATATTTCGAATTTCAGTTGACCCAGAATTTAAGGTGCGGCGAGTGAGTGAATGCTTACATGACGTGTTGCTACAATTTTTCCCATTTGGCTAAATATTTTAAAGCATCAAATTTATTCTTCATATAAGTTATCCTGTAACTTGGTAGCTTGATGGATAATCCATATGCGATTATTTATACATCTTCTTGTATCTCGAACTTTCAGCTCAGTCTTTTAAACCTTGAATATTTTATGGATGTTATTGCAGTTGTGCATAGCTTTATGTATTGGCACAAACAGCAGTGCATGGTTGGGCACTGCTGCGCTTGTGACCAACATGAGGAACTTTCCTCTCAGTCGAGGAACTGTTGCTGGTCTCATCAAGGGTTATGTTGCTGTTAGTGCTGCTGTCTACACGGAAACATTTAATGGAATGCTTCAGAATTCACCCACAAACCTCTTGCTATTGCTTGCTTTGGGGATCCCCACCGCATGTATTGTGGTGATGTATTTTGTTAGGCCTTGCACTCCATCGCTGGACGAGGACAATGCAACAGAACACAGCCATTTCATGTTCACACAAATTTCTAGTGTGGTTCTCGGTGTATATCTTTTGGTAGCTACAATACTTGGCGATACTTTAAAACTAAGTGACACTATTACCTACGTTTTGTTTGGTATAATGATGCTTTTGCTCCTTGCTCCACTTGCAATACCAATAAAGATGACACTTTATCCAAACAAACCAAAAGGGGAAAAGGCTAGGAATCTTGCTCCATCTTATTCAACTGATAGTTTGTCTGGTCCGGATCAAGAGTGTTTAGAACCACTTCTGGATAGCACTTTGACAACACTTGCTACATGCACCAATGATTATGATGAGGCTACCGATGTGGATCTTCTGTTGGCTGAGGGTGAGGGAGCAGTGAATTTGAAAAAGAAAAGAGGGCCAAGAAGGGGGGATGATTTCACATTCCATGAAGCCTTAGTTAAAGCAGATTTCTGGCTACTGTTCACTGTATACTTTTGTGGAGTTGGCACTGGTGTCACTGTTCTGAACAACCTAGCTCAGATTGGAATGGCTGCTGGTGCTGATAACACAACTATTTTGTTGTGCCTCTTCGGTTTCTGCAACTTTGCTGGGCGTATCCTTGGTGGATCTGTCTCTGAATATTTCGTAAGGTCAGCTCCCTAACTGGTTTACAGCAACTTTATTCATATCATTTACTAACAATGCATCACTAAGACTACATAGCAGCTAATGTAAGCTGAAGCAGTAAGGTTTCTTTACCTGCTTGCTGTGATATACTGATATTACTCCATGTCAAGTCACTATTACTCGATCACTTCTACTAACTCCTGATGATCCACTCAGACACTCTGGTCGTTGATCTATATCAGCTATTTCGCATCTGTTTTGAGCACTCATTTATCCACACTTCTTTGGATTCTTTTATTTACTGGAACGATCCAAAATAATTTACGAGTTGACACTTCTGAAAAATGACTAAAACCTGATGGCAGGTCAAGAATGCTTCCTCGTCCTTTCTGGATGATGTGCACACAAATAATCATGGTGATTACCTTCCTCCTCTTTGCGACTGGTTTTCATAGCTTGATTTATGTTTCAACTGCATTCCTGGGGATATGTTACGGGGTCCAATTTGCCGTCATGATACCAACCGTCTCAGAGCTTTTTGGGCTGAAGGACTTCGGGTTGATGTACAACTTCATGCTGCTGGTGAATCCCCTCGGCGCATTCTTTTTCTCAGCCCTTCTTGCCGGCTATATCTATGATAAGGAGGCAGCAAAGCAGCACCCGAACGTACTGGAACCTTCAAGCTGCTTCGGGCCTGACTGTTTCAGGCTTACCTTCTATGTTTGTGCCATCGTTTGTTGCTGCGGAACCCTAATCAGTGTGCTTTTCATAGCGAGGATACAGCCGGTTTATCAGATGCTCTACGCCAGCGGATCGTTCAGACATCCTCGGAGTCAACAGCAACTGCATTGATGGATGTCATACACTATAGCATCAAGAGAGAAACCTTGGAGTTCGAGTATGAGAACAAAAAATGTTTTGGAGGAAATTACCAGCTTGTTGTCCATAGTTTGCCTTCTTATCGCATCATACTCCAGTGTTGTATTGGTCTACGGTTGCTTGATTCATCCCTGCTCTATGGGGGTTATTTTGATTTCATCTGTTCCTGTTCTGTAAAGCTTTCCAGCCTAGTGGTTACTAGCATACGGCCGGCCGTCGATGCTACAATCGGACGAAAAACTTGGGGCGCGTATATTTGGCAGTTCTTGGACGTCAGGAAGTTAGAGCATGTTGTACAATGAAATGTATCTTCTGCATTCCATGCCCTATACTCCAAATACCAAGAGCGCCAGGGCCTGTTTGGGTGCGGCTTATGACTTTTGGCTGAAATTTTTGAATTTTGGTTGTTTACGGTACAGATTACGGAGAGACATATACTCATTTGCGATTTTGGTTAGTATAGATATTGAGCTTTTAACGTGTAGATCGTTTAACTTGTAGATCCTGTCTTGAGAAAATACTCCGTTGAAAATTAGGTACTGTAGCAAAAGTCTTCGAAGAAAAAAAACAGGCCCCATGTATTCTATCCTCCATCTTCTGGACTCTGGAAGTCTGAAGAGGTGTCCCAGATTGCAGTTACCAAGTAACACGGTAACGTGAAATTCCATGAATATCTTCATCTTCACTTAGTGATAGTCTGGGAGGCTGCTAGAACCCTGAAAGCCCTCTCATAATTTCCTTCAATTCAAAAAAATGGACATGACTTACCTTCATTTTTCACCTATGATAGTCTGGAAAACATGACTTACCTTCATTTTTCAAGAGCAATTTGGTGTACTTCACTCCGTGCATGACATATTGACATGTTGAATGCCAGATGGATGCATGACATTTTAATTAGAAATCACCGCATTATGGCCGGAATCGGGTTGGAACTTTGTAACGGGCGTGCACAGTATCAGATCTGGACCCGAGTGACAATAAACACATCAGAATCCAAGTCTATTCATATTGGTTTTTGCTGATGCCTTTTAGGTTTAACTTATGATTAGTAACAATTTATAGAGAGCCGTACGAAGAAAGAGAAACTCGTGTGTAATTTTGATAGGTATAAATGAAGTTACTACAATAGGAACTACAATCGACTAGTAGACCCCGTAAAAATACACACCGTTTAAAAACTAGGTACTGTAGAAAACATATTTTAAAAGACAATATGAACATAACAGGACTCATCGGCGTCATACCTTTTCAATTTATGGCATCTAAAATAAATAAACGTGATTGTTTATTCGTCGTCGTTTTGAAATGACTTTTTGGGATAGTCTTTTCGAAATGGCTTATCATCATTCAATTCATTCGCACAAGTGCTAGTATTGATAAAAAACATTAGACATAACCATAAGCCGCAGCTGAAAAAGAACGCACCCATATAAGGCGTGTTTGTATTAGCTTTTGCTGATGATTTTTAGCTGGGGTTTTTGGTTTTTAGTTGAAAATAAATAGTAGTGTTTGAAAGTAGTGGTTTTTAAAAAGAGGGTAAAAAAGCGCTGAGACCACCAAACCCCTATGTTAGCTTTTGTGATTCTCATATTAGATTTAAACCAAGCTAGCGCTTAAGATCATCATCATATCTATGTGCTTTAACCACTGAAAGCATCTACGTGCGTATGTACTCAGAGGGTACTATTCAAATAAACAATACCGAAAAGTATTGTTTATATGTAGAGTATCTTTAAAAATACAGCACATGGAGTTCAAGCCCGAATAAAAGGTGGCACGACGGCGCGCCTCACCAACCAAGCAAGCGTTGGTCTGCAAGGTAGGTACAATGCTAACCCAATTGATTGCAAAATATCTCGACTAAAATCAATGGGAACTCTTTTTCTTTATTTGATATTTTTTTTAATTTTATGAAGGGGTGGAGTTGATTATTGTACTCATCCATGCAACAACAGAAGGTCACGGATCAATCCAGAAAATCTACGATAAACCTACTAACATGTAATTTGGTTTGAACCATCATCTCATCCAAGGATGAGTTCCATCATAGATCATCCTCGAATTTGATACGATGATTTAATACCTCATTTTGTACTGGATTTTTACGTACAAGGGATGAGATAGTGATGGATCAATCTATTCCATTTCTCAAACCACACAAGTGGATTAGGTTAGAAGTATGATCTGACGGTCCAATTCCTCGAACCAGATACTAGTGTACCAATTAGGTTAGCCAACCGCTGATTCTTTAGTTGATTATTGCAGACCTCTCAATGATTTCAATTACACATTTGTACAAATATATCGCATCATAATAAGTTAATAACACATTAAAAGATGAGACTTGTTAGATTAGCCATTAAAAGCCATGCACGTTGCGCTAAAAGCCTAAAACCACCAAAACTATTGCATGGTATCTCTATGCTTTTCTTACACAAACACTTTAAATAAGGTCTAGTTTGTAACGCAAAGATTTGTACGAAATTTCTATAGAAACCACGTGTTCCAAAGTTCCAAATGGAGCCTAAACTAACATTCATTTGTTTAAATCTTCTATAGTAATTGAGATAAATTTGTGTTACACTTATCGTTGTGTACCTGAGCCGGACGCGCCAGGCAATGCCCGATCCAACCCAACATCCGAAGCCCCGATCGCCTTCTGCGGGAGCTGGCCCGAGCTCGCGCGGTCTCCGCCGGTCAAGCCGCCGCCGCACCCAACCCGCCGCACTGCCACTGACAACCCTGGGCCCACCTGGCAGCAAGCGGCGCCGATACAATATTCCACGCGTCGGCGTTGTTTACCAGTCGGCCGGGTCGTCGGTCTCTAGTCTACTGCCTCGGTGCCTCCCCCGCACACGGTTTCCACCGGAGTAATCACCCAAAGATCCGATCAAATCAAGAAACGGAAAAAAAAGAAATTACTTCTCCTTTACCATTTCCGCCCAAACATTTCCCGTGGATTCATGCCTGGGCTAGGTGGATTCTGAGTTGCTGGAGCATTCGGCTGCGGCGGAGCCCGGCGCCTGAGCTTTTCCTCCGGTGAGTCCTCGCTTTCTTGGGGCCCTCGGAGTTCTAGCCGCGTGTTTCTGTGACTGGTCGCGATCATGGTTGTTTGGTGCATGGTTAGATTGCTTCCCTTCTTGTTGGTGGATGGCAAATTGCTGTGTTCTTGGGACTCTCTCGTGTGGTCTGTAGGACTGGCCTTCTTGATGCTTTACTCGTTGTTGCAGCTGCTTGTATGTTTATTCTGGAAACTAGGAGTGTTGTTTCTGAAACGGACCTCGCGTTAGGATTGCGGATTATACTTCCTGAAGCTCCAGTGTTGCTGTAATAGTTCGGGATTACTATGTTTGGTACTGTGTGTCATTTGTGGGATTCTTGTCTGCGTCTCTCTTGCTTGTTGTAGCGCATAATCAGTTATCAGCTGACAGATGGCTAAATTTGCCTCTCATGACACACTTCTTGTTTGCCAGTTTGATCTGTCCGTGCAATTTCGTCTGCCGAAGTCCTAATTATTTGATTCTGATACAGTTCATAATTACTTAGACCTTATTGATGATGGCTGTAGTACCATACATACTACAGAGTGGTTTCGTTTCGTTGTCTGCGTTTATTGTTTCATGCATTGCTCAGTAAGGTTCTTACTATAAATATGTAGAGCCCCCAGTGTTGAGACAGTCATGGCCACTGGCCAGGAATATAATTCATTCATACTGTGGAACCTTTGATTTGTTCAACTAATAGGGCTAAATGACATGAACATTTACAGTTGAACTATTATATTGTCAATGATGGTAAACATTTGTTCTGTTCATTTTATTTTATGTTTTGACTACACTTGTAGCAGATAAATATTTTTCCTTTCCTGACCGAATGGTGTGTACTCTGATGATCAATATTTTAGTTGCCAACACATATTGCACTAATGTACCATCTGTACTCTCACTCGTAAACCTTTTTCATCATCCATTCCAAATTGCTAAATTGAATGCTTTATTCTTTCTGCTGTTTGGATTGGCCCTACAGGAAGAGAAAAGAGGACAGCTTTTGCTCTGAAGTGAGATAGGTTTGGAGACAAACTTCTATCCATAATGTGCTAATGTAGGCAATCAAATACAAAAGAGGCACATCACAGCCCTTTGTTGGAGGATTGAAGACATATAATGTTATGGTAGCCATTACTACTACGGGAATGTTTCTTGTGTGTTTTGAGGCCTTGTGCCCCTGTTTTGGCTCGAAAAGGAAGGATGGAAGTGAAGATCCTGTTCTTGCAAAAGATGCAAATTCCTGTAAGTTAAAACAACAAACTTTCACTCATGGGTGATGAAACCTGTAAACACTCTGAAGCAATGTCTAACCTGTTTGTTGGGATGAAATTAGATACTAACAAACAAGAGATTGCTTGTAATGTTTGGAGGTATAAACACCTGCCATCAATTGTGACATATTGATTTTGTTTTTTCAGTGAATTCTTCTGAGCTGAGGTCAATTTCTGATAGAATTCCCTCAAGCCCTCTTCGAGTACCTGCAAGTCCATCTAGATTTTCATTGTCTTCACCGCCAAGTAGAAATGAGCCATTGAACCTCAGTCTTGAACAGGTTATTAAACTGACGCATAACTTTTCGCCAGCCTTGATGATTGGCGAAGGTTATTTTGGAAAGGTCTACAGAGCAGAGCTGCGCAATGGCCATGTTGTGGCTATTAAAAGGGCAAAAAAGGTTGTTTCTGTTTTTGGGGGCAACTATACTAGATATTACTCTAGTTACAATGTTTTAACTGTGTTTTTTTCTTCTTTAATCCCACATGATTGTCTAGTTGAACTGGCACTTCATAAGGTTTAAAAGTTCTATTTGGGTAAACCTTTATTGGATTGTTTGCTGAGCTTATCATCCACTGTTTCCTCTCTCTTGAGTCTACATCTGTCTCGCAGTGGAATCAAGAAAGAGCAATACAGTGGCTAATCCAGGTTTAGGTAGACCCAGTTGTTGATCCATATTTGTGTAGACCAACAGAAGAATAAGATGGTGATGCATCCATAAAGCATGTATTCACATTGCTTTTGTTGTTCCAGTAGTTGTGGATAATTGCTATATTTTTGTCTTTATGTTGTGTAAGCTTGTTCATTAGCCGAATTTCTTTTTTGTCTCTCTGCAATCCTGATATATTTTCATTTGAAAATTGTCGATAGGAATAGGGTATCTTTGCTTCTTTTTTTACAGTTTGAATTGTGATTCTGATAAGGTTTCTTTTCCCAGGAACATTTTGCTTCTTTACGCACAGAATTCAGTAATGAAATTGCACTACTAAAAAAAATTGAACACAGGAATTTGGTCCAATTGCTTGGTTATATTGACAAAGGAAATGAACGAATTGTCATAACCGAGTATGTTCCAAATGGCACTCTTAGGGAACATTTGGATGGTAAGCTGCATACCAGATTGCTAGTTTGTTTTGTTCCTTCCCAAAATGAACAGTCAGATATTTTAAATCATCTTTCAGGTCAACGTGGGCTCATATTGGGCTTTAGTCAGCGGCTTGAAATAGCAATAGATGTTGCCCATGGATTAACTTATTTGCATCTATATGCAGGTACACCTTTGCCTACATGTTTTCATTTGTTGAGCATAGAACAGTTTAAGGAAACAGTTGTTAAATGGTTCTTCTGTTTATTCTGTTCCCAAGTTAGTCATGCACTTTAGTACTTCACCACAGCAGTAATGAAAACTCAGTTAAGTAGTATCCTTACTGCACTGAAGGTTGATCCTTTGGCTCACCTTTGCCTACATGTTTTCATTTGTTGAGCACAGAACAGTTTAAGGAAACAGTTGTTAAATGGTTCTTCTGTTTATTCTGTTCCCAAGTTAGTCATGCACTTTAGTACTTCACCACAGCAGTAATGAAAACTCAGTTAAGTAGTATTCTTACTGCACTGAAGGTTGATCCTTTGGCTCATAATCTGTTTGAGTTCTTTCAGATTTCCTGATTGCATAATTTTCTTATTTGGGAATTTATTTTGCCCCTTCAGTCCCTCAAGAAAATGATATGTAGATATACCTCCAGCTTTTTTTTATTAAGTGAGCCTAACTTTCAAGTTTATTAATTCACAAGGATCATCCATGTGACCATATTTTTATGTGATCCGAATTTCATTCATTTCTCTTCCATTTAATACAATATGTGAACTAACTCCATGGATATACAACTGTCTTTTCAATAGAGATGAACTTTGTATAACACATTTATGTTCTTAAGTATTTTAGTACTGAAATGGTGTGCATCCACAGATAATAGAGATATTCTTTTTTTGGAGTACAAGGGATTATAGATATATTCTAATTTATCATTACTGTAAATTTGCATATATCTTCTCCTAAATAATGCTGTAATGTCCTGCTTTTAGAGAAACCCATAATACACCGGGATGTGAAGTCATCAAACATTCTATTAACTGAAGGCTTCAGGGCCAAAGTAGCTGACTTTGGGTTTGCAAGAACTGGTCCTACAGAGCCAGATCAGTCACAGATTGAGACTGATGTGAAAGGAACGGCTGGTTATGTAGATCCAGAGTATCTGAGGACAAACCATCTGACAATCAAGAGTGATGTGTTCTCTTATGGTATTTTGCTCCTGGAAATCCTTTCAGGCCGTCGTCCTATTGAGGTGAGGAGGGGAGCAAGAGAAAGGATTACCGTGAGATGGGTATGTCTTTACTCTCCTATTCTTATATTCATACCAGTCCATCCTTTGATTTTTTTTTCTAATGTTTTTATTGGCTACTGTTTAGTAGTTTAGCTTTGTTATGAGTTAAGTACGTTGGGCAAGGTCCGTATACAGTGGTACCCCATGACAAGTAGATCAAGTATGTTGGGCAAGGTCTCTATACAGTGGAAACAATTTGCAGAAACATACACAAATGGAAATGGAGTACACCGTGATGACACAAGTTTTGAAGAAAGAACTTCAGAAGATATATTATGAACTAGTTTTTTTTTTATCATTTTTTGGGTCAATTTGTTGCACCCTCTTGCTAATGTCTGTGCTTTTGTTTGTTCGCATGTGCAGGCAATGTTCATGCATTCCTTTGTTTGTTGATTAACAACGTGATATTTTGTCACAAGTTATGTGTGCACAGACAAAGAAATACTATTGGCACATAATCCCTGAAACTAGATCCTTATCTTTAACTCACTATAATGTAATCCAAATAGTTCCATTAAACTAAACACACACGCGTGCACACACATCAATAATTTTGATTTAGTTACTAGTTGTTTAGCTGTTTGGCTTGTCAGTTGTCACATTCTAGACTTGAAGGCATCTGAGGCTTGGGATATTGCTTTTGATACAGGCCTTCGAGAAATATAACAGAGGCGATGTTAGGGAGATACTGGATCCAATGTTGACTGAATCAGTCAATGATGATATACTGAATAAGACTTTTGATGTAGCATTCCAATGTGTCGCTCCTACTCGTGCTGACAGGCCACCCATGAAAGAAGTCGTTGAAAGGCTGTGGAAGATAAGAAGGGATTATGCAAAAACTCAAAGCAGAGCAGAAGTGTCTCTGTAAACCATCTGATACTGGCTGCTGCTTTTGCTTGAGAGAACATGGGTAAACTCAGTTCTAGTAAACTCTGAAGATTGCCACACAAAAATAATACGTTTTTGTGAATACAAACGAACTGAAATCTGTACAGGGTTGCGAGATTATTGTTGTATGCTGTACATCGGGTTGTATGTTTAAGAGATCAATGTGATGTACACTTTCGTGTGTAGCCATTAGCCAATTCAATGTTTTCAGTTATTTGTGTCCTCAATGAAGTGCAATAGTGCAGGCAGCAGTGCAGCTTATATGTGCAGTTTTTTAATCTTTGGAAATGCAAGACTTGTCGAGTTGGAAGGCTTTTTTTTAGGTGAGTTGAATATGACCTGGGAAAGACATTTTCACTGGCCTCTTCAGGAGGTCACTAAAGATAAAAGGAGCTTCGAAGTTACTTGTTGTAGCTGTCATGAATATTATGTGTATATTAAAAAGATTTAATGGATAATATATATAGGGAGTACAAAGGGATATTACAAGGAAATACATTATATGCGGATAAAGAAAATGAGACATATAAGGAAAGGAATAATACAATTTATATTCTATCTCTAATATCTTTAACATCTCTCTTCAAATGCAAGGCGTATAAAATAGCATTGCATTTAAAAAAGGAGTTAACACTAAAACAAGAAATATCCGAAGTCCGAGTCTTGATGTCATCGTTGCGTGCAGCTTTTGAATAAACTGTCAAATCAAGCTGAAGAGGAATAGATTGAAGCATGATGACGCAGATCGAAGCAAAAGATGGCGGCGATGCAGTGCACAAAGTGCAAAAGACACGCGGCAGCCTTAGAAGCTCAGGGTGGCGGCTAGAGACGCGGCGGCATCATAACGAATTCTACAATTTGCGCACGCGACAAAGAGAGTAAAGCGGCGACTGCTGCCATACAAAAGAAAATTCCTATACTTCTATGACTGACAATAAATTTGTGGACTCGCACTGCTTGAACGAACTAAAAATTAGAGACTACGGATTTAGATGGACGCAACGGAAGACTTACGGAAAATAACTAAGACTGAGTAAAAAAAATCAGTAGTAGAAAACGTCCCACTCCCGCAAAACCCCCCTCTCCCTCTCTCCACAGCCCCTCTCTCAGTCCCCCTCCCGCTTCTCTCCACCGTCTCTCTCGCGGGCACGGAGGCGCGGGCACGGCAGCCGGGAGGCAGCAGTGATGCGGTGAAAAGGGGGAGCCCAGCGACGACAGTAGAGGCCGGATGCGCGGAGCGGCGTTGGAGCACGGGCGCGCAGGCGACCCAGTCGAGGCGGATCGGATCCGGTAAAGCCGACAGCGAAGAGGCGCGCACGATGGCTGGGATCTTGGATCCGGGCGAAGACGAGCCGGATCTGGAGCGAGGAGCCGCTGGCGACCACCTGAAGAGGCCGGAGCTGGTCGGATGCGAGCCGGATGACGGAGACGGGCACGGCGAGTCGGCGGGGGTGGTAGCGGTGAGGATCCAAGGTGGCGGCTGCTGGATCTGAGGCGGCGGCTGCCGGATCCAAGGTGGCGGTGCCCAGATCCGGGGGTGACGGAGCACGGCGGCCTGGATCTGGAGCAGAGGTGGCCGGATCTGGCGCGGGAGTTGGCCTGGTGACAGCGGTCGAGGCGACAACAGCGTGGAGCGTCGACTCGAGTTGAAGGGCCGAGTGACGGCCGAATCTGGGCAGCGGCGACTGGCGAGGCGACGGACCGACGGGATCCAGCGGCGGTTGGTGTCGGCGGAGGAGGGCGCACGCACCAACGGCGATGGCGTCGGAGCCCAGACCCAGCGCTGATGAGCCTGATCCAGTTGGGAGGCAACCCGCATGAGCCAGGGGCTGCCCGAAAGCGAGCCGGTGGGGCAAGACACGGGCGACGGCGGCCGGGAGATGGCGACATGCGGCTGCGCCGGTGGCCGGGAAGAGTTGGCCGTCCTCGGGAGCGAAGATCGCTCCTCCCGAGGGCAACAGATGCGGAAGCTCGAGTGGAGGCTAGGAGGCAGCGACGACGGGTAGAGTAAACCATACCCTAACATTTGCTCTGATACCATGTTATGAATATTGTGTGTATATTGAAGAGGCCCAATGAGCAATATATATAGGGGTACAAGGTGATATTACAGGGGAATATGCCATATGCGTATAAGGAAAGTGAGACATATAAGAAAAGGAATAATACAATTCATATTCTATCTCTAATACTTTTAACAGTAGCATGTCTACAACAGAGGTATATGATATCTTTCTTCATAGGAGATATAGCACCAAAAGAACTAGAGAGAGTTAGGGGTAAGAATGAGTGGATCTGGTCTCTCATATCCCTCTTATAGGTTTACATACATGAGTAGGATATGATGAAAAATCTTTATCTTACTCTTAATAATTACAAAAGATAGAGATATATTAGTATATTTCTCTATACTATTGGGTCTGCTGCAAGATCCAGTCGTACCCTCCCAATATTACTATTTCTTATTTTTGTCTTATTGGAGCAAATCAGAATCGATTCAAACGACTGTTCATGGACTGTGATGATGATAAGGGAAACTGACCTGGGAAAGGAGGTCCAATCTTCACTTCTTTCTCTTTTTTTTGCGAGGAGTCCAATCTCCACATTATCCACTACAAAGAACATAGTCCAAGTGCCCAACATCTCACAATCGACGTGATAAACAGGTCAACTTTGGATGCAGCAAACACATAATTATTTGCTGTCAAATCTGATTACAACATGCCAACGCGACAGCATCCCAGACGGCATGACTAAACGATACAAACATCTCCCATCAACAGCAACAGTGAACAGAAAAGGAGCTGTACAGTTAGGAGAGCCAACATAATATACATAAGAAACGAAGGGCTGAACCTGAACGAACAACTACTGAAAAGTATCAGACTGAGATCACAGCCGGGACATCTGAAGACACTGCATTTCACATTAAGATAAGACGATTATCTGTCATTTACAATCAGGAGAACTCTCTCATTGCATTTCAGATTGCTAAATGACGAATTAAGTCTACACTCGAACGTCAATTCTCAAACCATGTATGTTGAATAGGGATGCCTCTCCGTACATTTTTCTTTGTGGTAAACATAATTTTCGGCATTATTATCTGTTTTTATTCTTTTATCAGTGTGTTCTGTCTCTCAACGTGATGGAACTTGTCCTCTATTTTGTAAATATAGACAAGTGATGGGTGCATGATATGGGCATGATTATCTGTTTTTATTCTTTTATCAGTGTGTTCTGTCTCTCCGTATCATGATGTATACGTTAAAAGCCCAACATATGTACCATCCAAAATCACAAGTGAGTATCTCTTTTCGTAATCTGTAGCATAAACAACTAAAATTTAAAAATTTTAACTAAAAATTATAAATCGCAGTTATTACCAAACAGACCCTTTATGTAAAGGCATCTTGAACATGTCACACCAGCACTTGGCTGTTTCCAACACCCGAGCGTCCCTTTGTATGGAGGAACGGTAATCGGATCGCATCAAGAGCGGGACGTGTGGTCTGTATACCGGTACGTATGATCGGTGTCAATCGACGACAGATTGAAGAGAAGATCTTGGGGAGATTCGGAGCACGCGTCGTCCGACGAACTGACGAGATTAGCAAATTAAATCTCCTGATTTGATCTAAGCTTATCAGAAGCCTGTCTCGCAACATCACCCGTTCATTTTCTGAAGTAAACCTTAATTGGAACACGCAAAAAAAATCACAAGAAAAGAGCCTAGGCGACCTAGTTTATCACCTGATGTCGATGGTTCTATTCTTAAGCGGTTTTTAGCTTTTTTTTATAGTAATTATTTTTAAAACAAAATATTTTTTAAGATAGAGTCTAATAGTTAATTGTAGTATATACTGTACCGACTTCATTTATATTAGTAAAAGCCGCTCGTGAATTTCAATTAATCTATAATCTCTCAGACGAACAACCAAAAATCACAAACCACAGCAAAAAATCATAAGTCACAGTTATAAAAAAACAGGGCCGTCATCTGAAAGACCGAAACTCCGTGACGTTTACGCTGGGATTAGGCCTGATATGGCCGAACTCTAGAGCTGGACGAAGAGATCCCAAAGCGTTCGCCGCTGTCTATTTTACTAATAATAGCAGGCTTAATTAGCTCGGCGGCGAACGGTGTCAATTCCGATCCACAGTGCCAAGGGCGAGAAACCGTGCCATCTTTCACTTTCTCGAGATTGCTATCTAATACCGATGAGTACAAGCATTATCTTCCCCGCAGGGACCAGATTAGCACATCGACCACGCCAGATTAGCACGGCACGGCATTCATCTTTTTTTGTGAAAACATCCGCCCTGTTATATTTGATTTTTAGCTTCTTCAAAAAGTTAAAAAACCAAACGTCGTAATGAAGCAGTCTTTTGAAATAGGTTTTTCAAATGACTTCTCGAACATAAAACCGTATATATCATTTATATCGATATCTTCATCGTTCTATATCAAAAATCATATGCAAAAGTCACCCATCGCAGTCGAAGAACATCGATGGTAGTATACCTCATTTGTACATCCCCTTTGGGCATTTCTACTGCAGATCAGCCGTGCTAGTTTATGGTTGAAATTACACTATAGCGACTGAAATTTCACTGTAGCTGAAGATGACTTATTTGGCGTAATTAAATTTAAAAAATTTAAAAATAGAAAAAATATGCTAGCTCATCACGGACAACGCAAACGAATACGGGAAAAAAGAACCGGCAAAAAAGCTCAAAAAAAGTAAAAAGTTCAGAAAAAGACGAAATTTATGAATAGTAAAAAATAAGCCAGAAAGTCAGAAAATGAAGCCGAAACGAGTGGATAGTATTCACCTATCAGACTAATTTTCGAGAAAAATTGATAATGACCGTTTATAAGGTTGTTGTTCTACCGATTCGACTTATGAGTATGGCGATCTAATTATCTGGGTCGGACTACTAGTTTAGCATACTCGAGATCAGATGCTGGTTTAGCGGTCCGATATCGCTGATTTGTGCAACACGCACCTAACTGGCGCAGCGAGGTAGGTACTTATACGGTAGATCTTACCGGCCCGGTGCGAGAGTCGTTGGAAAGTTATGGACGGACAGGCTAAGCTAGTGCTACTTGTTGTCACAATGGCCCTAGACCAGTCTACACGGGAGCGTTGCGACCGTAGGTAGAATGGCAAAAAAGGTTATGCACTTTTCAATCTGTGTAATTAGACACGGCTTCAGCTATGGTGCGTTCCCGGTGATGGGGACATGGCAGGGACCGGCGCTTGCTCAGGTGGAGTACGAAGTAGAGGTAGGCATTGGGTCATGGCCTAAACTCACCATGCTTCGGACCACTTCGTGCCATGCTGGCTCACCCTAGTCACCCTGCTGTGCTGGTCCGTCTCGCCTCCGGTCAGGCCCAAGCACATCCCAAAGCCCGCCGTGTCGGTGTTCGTGTCGTGCTAGCCCAAGCCTAGCCCGAAGTAACTATACCCGACAAAGGCAGCAGCGACAATGGTGGCGGTGGCCACCATCTTCCTTTCTCTCATACCCGTCTCATTAAAAATCTAGTTAAAATTTCATACTTGTTATCTCAAGCCATTCCACGTGCGAACTTGATCATCTAGTCCAATGACATGCATATCTAGGTGCACATGGGACTGTGGTATACGTGGACATGTAGCCCATCGCCCGACAATCCGGCATAGGGCTGCCCAACTAGTCAAATAGAAAAACTCAAGCAGAGACATCAGTGCAGTTTACTGTTGTTAAGAAATCAATTTTAAATAATTTCTCGAATATTTAGTAACTACTTGGAATACACACACTAATAATATAATGTCTCTATTTACATAATGATTAATTATAACATACATGGGGTGGTTATATCATCAAATGCTAGAATTAAAAAGGCAGTCGATGAAGGGATCTATGTTAGAATTCGAAGTGTATGTAGTAGTAATTTGCTTACATAAAGTAAAATCACAATGGGGGTGAGCTATGTTGTAAAAATTAAAAATATATGTTAGAATATGCTGATTTGATTTATCTTTTTATCCAGTAGTCCAGCTCTGTTGATTTTACGCGAAGAAACAAGAGAGCCGCGAGGTGCGACCTAGGGTTCAGTGGTGGTGACCTACAGAGGAGCAACATTGAAAATACTCCTTATTTTTATATGATGATGTTTCTTAAGAAAGAACAAAAAAGACACATTATATCACAAGTGCAAAAATGAAGAACAACAAAAGACACCTCAAATCACAAGTGCAAAACGAACTCGACATATTTCAGTCACATTTTTCAGCCATTGGATTAAGATCCAACCATCCTCATCTTTATCCTCATCTCATGTATATACATCACACATTCACATCTCCAAAACCTAACTCAATCCTCAAATTTGGCATTCTAAGGACTACTCTGTACAGATGTACATGTTACAGCGGATGTGTAGGATCTTTCCGCGATGAAATCAGAGTTTCTGAGGCCTAGAACAGAAGAAATCAAAATGGACAAAGACCTATTTGTAGAATTCAGAAAACTTGAAGGACTAAATTGCCAAAGTATCTGAATCCTTAACCTTCCCTAAAATCCCTTCGCAGTCGTCCGGTTCATTTCTCCCCTGCCATCTTCACCTTCCTCCTCCCCTGATCTCCCCTAGCGCCCCCTACCCCGTCCTCCCTCGGCGCCTCCCTCCTCCCCCGGCGCCCCCGCCTTTCCCGTCCGCCTCCCTCCTCCCCCGACGTACTCCAATCGGTCTGGGTCGGCGGACCGGGACTCAGTGCCGTGGCTTCACATGGACTCCAGCTGCTCCGTGTGGACGGCGACCGCGACCTTGACTATGCCAAGAGCCAGCCCGCCAGTGACGAATGGCCAGGCGGCGACTGGGGCACCGACGATGGGTTCATCATCGACGGCTCTCTCTTCGAGCCACTGTCGTCGGGCGTCTTCGCGCGGGACGCTGCCGTTAACATCAAGGCCATCTCCGGTATACTCCAGTCCTCCCCCCTACTCCCTCTCTTCTCTGTGATGGCTTATGATTATGGGGATCACCGCGACAGGAGCGTAAGGCCAAGGCCGAGGCGACCGTCGGCGCCGGCGTGCCGACCGTGCTTGCTGGGCTGGGCCAACCCGAGCACGGCACGATTTGCCGTGCCGTGCCTTACTGCCCAACAGGTCAGCTTTCCAGGCCTGTCTCAGCCCACCATTCATGCCATGTTGGCACGACCCGCCACGTGACGTGCCTATGCCGGGCCAACCGGGCCTCAGGCTGACACGGATAAGTCCGGCCCAACTCTCAGCTCTAGTACGAAAACATGTGCCAAGTAGGAGTGGAAAAAATAGTCTTCTAGAAGAGAAGTTGGAGAAGGCTTATGTGAGAGAAACTGAGGTCTTTCTTGATTAGGTGTGATTAGATGATCGTGCAGAGTGGTCTTTCTTGATTAGATGTGATTAGATGATAGTGCACAGTGGTCTTTCTTGATTAGATGTGATTAGACGACAAAAACGTTAATTAGAGCTGGACAGATGTCATGAGCCCGATCTTATGGGTTTCCTGCATTAGCTCTTTTGAGGGGCACCACTTGCATTATATCTCACGGAATCAACGGCCCATATAAAAAGTGTGCCCGCTGTAAAAATTCTCTGCTTCTTGAAGTTAGGCGGTGCTCAGTTTGACGATGATTTATAATTTTTTATTATAGCTAGTTTATTTTTTATTGTAGATAGCGGTGGTTTATTTGGCATAATTAAATCTAAAAATAGAAAAAAAACATGTTAGCTCATCACAGATAATGTGAATTAATACGGAAAAAAAGAAAAGACAAAAAATCTAAGAAAAACAGAAAAAGACGAAATAAAGAAATAGTGAATTAAAAAACAGAAGCTAAAACTGAAACGAGCGGAGTTACTCTCTGCTGAAGTATATTGCCCGTCTTTTCTTTATCAGTTTAAGCTTTTAGATGAATTGATTAGTATATACAACTCGATACTCTCTTACTTTAGAAAAATGCATTCACGGATTCACCATCACTGATTTCAGCCTAATGTGGCTATGGTTATACACCACGTCGACTTCACTTCTAACAAAACAATAAGTATCTGAAAGTTATGACTTACGAATATAACCTAACGAAACCTAGTATCCTCTGGTGCAACTCGCGATTTTCACTAAAAAAATAAATAAAGAAGGGGTAAACCTATTTTATCTATGAACTCTTAGATTGTTTAATTTTCAACCTAGAAGTACAAAATCAGGTGATTTACAATTCTTAATTATAAATACTGTTTATTTTACTCTTTTACGGATTAAAGGTGATTATAGCTGATGTGACATCAGCATGTCAGTGATTTTATGACCTATAAGCTGATTTTAAATGATAAGTCATCTAATCAGCAAAATCATCAAACAAACCAAAAAAAACATTATAGAACCCACATGTCATGCTCTACCTTCTCTCTCTCTTGTGTCTGCCTCCCCATCAGGATCGAGTGGTGGCGGCGGTTCTCGTTGATGCTAGCGCCGATGAACGGCGGCTCCAGCGAGGCGACTTCGGCGTAACGGTCCTAGCCGCAGCAAGTGCGCGCGGCTTGGGCTCCGGCCAGGGAAGTCGGCAGCGCGGGCGTCGTCTCCCATCGTCGCTGCGTTTTGTCGCTTCCTGCTTCCATCGCCCGGGCGGCAAGAAGACAGCGGCTCACGCCGTGCCGACGCAGATCCGGTGCGCCCGGTACGGGACGGCCCGCGCATGCACGCAAGCCTGACGCCTTCCCATTGGGCGGCACGGCCCTGTTTCGAGGCTGTCATTTGCCACGAAAGGCAATCGTGCCTTGTCTTCTCACGCGATGCGTCGTGACGCAGACACGCCCGTGGTGTCACGAAGATGAACGCAAGGTCCCTTCCAGCTGGCGTCGTGCGAGCGCAACCTATCGGTGCGCCCGCGCCCAGATATGTACAGATTGCAACTTTGACATTCTCTCGCGGCTACGTAATCTCACTTGCATGCTAATTGGCTCCCCCTTATCATAAGCTTATACTGTAAAAGTATAGATTAAGGTGCCTTCCTGACATCATCTGACTAGCTCGAAGAAAATAACGAGGGGGGCAGTAGATCATGGACAAATACGTCATGATCAATCTACTTTGGTCCGACTAGTAAGCTTTCGGTATTTACGGCGGAGGTTGTGAAACCAAAGTATCCAAATATGCTAAGTGCATTCCAAATAGTTTGTTATTATAACTTGTTACTGGAGAAGAAAGATGGAGTTTAGATACAAATACTCTAATAACTTGTTACTAAAGGGTCATATAAGGAATTAATTATTACATGAGACACACCTCTCATCCTCTCTCCCTTTTTCTTTTCCTCTTTCCCACTTCCCCACATCTTTTTTTCTATTTTCTTGGTTCGAGTGCCTAGCTTGTTGCTCATCTAAGGGCATCTTCAATAGTTACACATCAGTTGTCTCTAAGCTACGTCACATCAGCTTAATCCTATCTGAAGGAGAGAAGGGAAGTCACAACGATCGCAGCACACGGCCTAACGCACGAAGCAACGACTATAAGCGTTGTTGGAGAGGAGACGTCCATCGCCCACACGGTTTTGTGGGACCCACGTGGTAGTGTGGCCCGAACCAGAGGACAACCATGGCTAGTGGCGAATCCGGTGGCCACCTGCTCAACCACGACGACCGGAGGATGTGACGATGCCGACAACTGGAGAGTCTCTCAATCCGCTGGATCTGGTTTACCAATGATTGGATCTAGTCGGGTCCGGACAGATCGAGATGCGAGTGGGCCAGATTTGGTTGGGGTCTATGACGGCGAACTCAGAGAAGGCCATGGCGGTGAGAGAGAAGCGGCAGCCGTTGTTGATGGAGAGAGCGGTGGAAAGGGAGAGAACGAGGGAGGTGCCAGTGGAGGTGAGGATGGTGGCGAGCGTTGGTGGCAAAGAGAATAATGAGTGGCATAAGCGAATGACCCAGGATCTTAAGCAGTTACTACTTTTTTTTTAATGGAACTACTCCATATATCAGCATTAGTTACCTATATCTACCGCTAGCACAGTGCTACCTGCAGGACTAGCTAATGTAACGCCGCGTCAATTGATTCCGATTTGTTTTCCTCTCGAAGCTGTACGCATCACCGTCCAAAATGTAATCTCAGGCGTTTATTATCAGCATATGGTTCGTTCGTGGTGATCAAATGCAATCTCCAGACGGTTATTAACGGGAAGACGGTGCTAAAGTGGATACATTTCGGTGCTAAAGTGGTCACATTTCGGTGCTGTGCCTTTCCATCTCTGCTGCTACATGCCTTAAGAGTTATTATTCCTGGTGAAGATTTGTACCGACATGAGAAGTGGTAATACAAATCTTGAAACATTCATCCTGCTAACTTAATACAGGAATTCCATTAACCCATCCCTCGTTCCCGATTCTATTAGCAACCTATTGGTAAGACTAGATGGCTTCCAAATGGAGGGAGATGAGGGTCTACACGACAATGGTGCTTCAGGGCTTGGTGTTGCGGAGTCGAGGCGCATCGGCAACAGTCGCTTAAGCATTTGACCGGAGCTTCTCCTCCAAGGACCGGCACGGCGGCCGGCTCCACGACGACGGCGACCGGCACAATGACCTGGCGGCACGGTGGCAGTTGACCGGCAAACTGCTCCGTAGTTAGACCTCGAGGCACGATCAGATCGAACAAAAACTCACCGATCAAAGCTCATTTGGCCTTGCTTGTGTGTTCATAACTCAAAATAGGTGACCTAACGGCCGCCGCCCGACTAAACATACCAATAATCACCAAATTCAAATGGGCTACTGAGGCGTAGGCAATCAAGCTAGCCTGGATCATCCTCGTAGACATGATTAGGGACAACTTTGTCGCCAATCGGTTACTCACGAGCCCAGCTCGCTAAATAGATTCCTGATGCGCATCAAGCATCGTTTCGGCTCCTTGCTGCAGAGACATCTCCGTGCTATTCTATAGGTACAGCAAAACTAACTCTAATGACATGTTCAACCGGAGAAGAAAAGGGGCGAACTTGGAGACGAGAAGAATTTGTTGATTGCCGATTGTTGAATGGGGAAACTAACGTGGGGCAGTTAATGTAATTCTTAGGTTAATGGGGGAGTTAATGGGATAGATGCTTCAAGATTTGTTTTGACACTTGTCATGGTTTGAAAAGGATCTAACAATGACGTAGCCACTTAGGTATGGTTTGAAGCAGGATCCAGAATTTTACTAAAGAGTATGCCGCATCAAAATTTTTACATGCAATTCGGTAAAACCAATTGCTAATTCGGTAAATAATTGTAAATTTTGCACCGTAATTCGGTATACCGTCACTAAATAATATGATAAGTCTTAAATTCAAGGATTAAGTTAGAAACTTACACAAATTACAATATAAATAGTTCAAACACCATACTAATAGTCTCAAATATACATAAAAGAGACTTACAATACTACTTATTTGATATTTTTGGCCTACATGTATTCTTGCTCTGCCTTTTCTTTCTCTTGGGATTCATAATTTACCTGATTGATTTCGTCTGATGAGTGACGACGTCTCTCATGCGGCGGCGGCGAACGATCGAACGACGACTGGAACGCTGAGGCTTGAGGATCGGCAGGTGAGGCGAAGCCGCGAAGGCGAACCGTCTGTCCGTCTCGTTGAGGAATTGGAAGTTTGGAACCATCTTGTCTCGCTGAGGAATCGGATCGACCGATCGAGCGGCGCGTCACATGCGTACTTCAGCTGGGTCCCACCGTCACAGGGTATGCCGGGTTCCACCCGGCATACACTGTAGATCCGCCAATGGTTTGAAGAGGATCTAACAATGACGTAGCCACGTAGGTACGCTCATATTAACATCTTTTTTTGGTTTCTGCTTCTAGAAACAGAAACCAATACGAACGCTCTAATTTTTATAAACTATTTCTATCAGTTACTACTATTTATCAGCCACTACTTTTTACTTTCACATATTGTTACGTATTTTGTATTTTGTTATATCATAATTTCATCAGTCGTATGGTTGTTCAAATATTGTAGTACATTTTGCTGCACTATCTCAAATCCATAAGTCGCATAACGTTCCAAATGTTATAATATCTTTCATTGCACCATCTTTCTTACATCAGTCACTACTATTCATCAGTTATTTTTATCAGCAACTACTATTTATTAACAATAGCTAAAAGTTATCGGCATAAGTCAATATAAACAGAACCGTAATATACCTGGTCTTATACGTTTTTTTTTTGCGCCCCCGGCGCTTGTACCTCGCCTCTGCCCTCCGGTGTTTATTTATGGGACCTATTTATACACTCCCAGCTACCACTCGAAGCGATAGCTGAAGAAGAAGCAAAGGAGCGAGCCAACGATCGAGCAAGAAGCAGCTAGAACAGAGGAATGCAAACGGAGCTAATTTGCTCGTGTCATCATCATATGGGGGAGCAGGAGAACAACAAGAGCGCCAGCGGCGGCAACAACAAGGCGGTGGAACCGCCGGCCAAGGAAAACGTCCGCGCCGCCGACCCACGCCTCCAGGGCATTTCCGACGCCATCCGCGTCGTCCCCCACTTCCCCAAGCCAGGTCCGTCCGTCCGTCCGTCCGTCTCGACATAAACCATTCGACCAAATTAACCACGCGCGCGGCAAGGCGACCGGGCGGCCGGCCAAACGTGCTCGGCGCGCGCGTCCGTGGACTGTATATTACTTTACCCTCGCGGCTGGTGCGGTGCTTGCAGGGATCATGTTCAACGACATCACGGAGCTGCTGCTGCGGCCGGGCGTGTTCAAGGACGCCGTGGACATGTTCGTGGAGCGCTACCGCGGCATGGGCATCGCGGCCGTCGCAGGTAAATCAACCAACCAGTCAATCAATCATGAGGCCGCCCGTGCGCATACGCCCACCCACACGCACAAGCGCACGGCCGCGCCCGCGCGCGCCGGCCGTACGTCTTTCTTTAACGGCCCTGCCGCTCCGCCGTCAATTCGCTGCTGCTGGGGGCGCGGCGCTGAGCCTTGAGCTGAGCTGTGGCGCGGTGTAGGCTCGGTGCGGTGCGGTGGTGTTCCGAGATTCCGTAATATATCTGGGGCAGATCTTTCCCGGCGCTTTGTCGTTGATCAGGTCATCACCACCACCTACGCTTTTTTTTTCCTCTCTCCCTTGCCCCTTCTTCTGTGCCTGTGCCTTTGCGTACGCACACGCATGCTCCTATATATTTTGAATAAATTATTATCGAAAACTCCCAGCAACAGCAGCAGTGGTACAGTATCATAGGTACTAGGAGTACTGATACTCCAGTTGATACACATGACACCCCCACACACGTCTGGTATGCAGGAGGAGTGCGTCTTCCTCACCATCTGGTCAGGGGCCAATGCCGCCACGGTGGAAGAGGAGGAGACCTGGCCGGAGAAGCCAAATAACTTCTGCACGCTACGTGCGCGCGCGCATGTGCGGTGTGTCCGTGGGTGGCGTGGTGTGACCGTAAACGCAATGGTCCCTGCGACCCTGCCTGCGCCGAGCTGGCCAGAATGTCTGTGCTCCCGCCCGGCCGCGCCACGGCGGGCTGTCGTCCCCTCGCTGGGCCAGCGGAATCTCGCGCATTCAATGCCCGGATCGGAGGGCATGTCGACGGCTGGTGATTGGGGAGATCGATAGAGCTCGCGCTTCGCTCCCGTCCCATGACAGTGTCGACCCGGGGGCGGGGACCGGCGCTAGCTGCGGAGTGCGGCTGGGATCCTCTGGTCGGACGGCCATGGTTGTGAACGTGCGGTGTCGGTCCTCGCGCGCGGCGCAACTTCTCTGACGTTACGAAGTAAAGTCATAACGTGACTTTGCTTCGTAACGTCCATTCATCCGGCGATCAACGGCCCAGATTAATCTAGCGTTTTTTGATTTTTTTTACTTCTAGGTTTTAGCTTTTTTATTTTTATTTTTTTCTAGTTTTTTTCTTATATTTCTTTATATTATCTGTGTTAAAATAAAAAATAGATTATTTTTATTTAAAAATAGGTTATTTTAACACAGATAATATAAAGAAATATAAGAAAAAAATAGAAACAGATAAAAATAAAAAAGCTAAAACCTAAAAGTAAAAAAATCAAAAAATGCTAGATTAATCTGGGCCGTTGATCGCCGGATGAATGGACGTTACGAAGCAAAGTCACGTTATGACTTTACTTCGTAACGTCAGAGAATCCCGTGCACCTCGCGCGGTGGCTGGCTCTGGTACGCGAGACTAGTAGAGTTGTCGCCATGCTTTGCGCATCACATATGGTTGGTTGTATGCTGAGCGCATGTGCAAGTCCTAGCCTCAAGCTTGAGCACAGCTACTGATTAACTTTGCTATGGCTGGGGTTTATGACTTTTAGTTATGGTTTTTTGAATTTTGATCAGTTCTTGAGAGGCAGTACGCGGAGGGAAATAGCCGCATACGATTTTGGTCGGTACAGTTGAACTCAATACAGTTTGTACTACAATTTACCTGTACGCTCCGCTTTGAAAAAAGATACTATTTAACGGTGAGTTATTATAGAAATAAAAGCCAAAACCTAAGCATAGGCCCAAAAAAATTGAGCCATGTCATTTGTTAACGGCGCTATGACGTTGGTCTAAACCGCTGAACATCCATCGCTGCGTCATTGTATTTGTACAACTTCGTTGTTACACGTACAATGAATGCTGAATGCCGTATGTCATAGTCATCTAGCTAGTTGAAGCTTTCAAGTACTACTTACTTTATGCCTCTCTAACTTGTGTATATATGGTGAATTCTTCATCCTCTACTAGGTATTGAAGCTAGAGGATTCATATTTGGCCCAGCGATTGCGCTGGCCATCGGAGCAAAATTCATACCGTTGCGCAAACCGAACAAACTCCCAGGTGATCTGCAAATTAGGTCATTTGCAAATGTGAAGAGCACTTACATGTATTTACTTGCATACAATTTTCCTTTCCATGAAGTGTTGTGCGAGTACTAATACATATGGAATCTATTATCCCATCAACCACTTGGCATGTTGACTTTTGAAAAAAAGTTTTCATTTGAGTAGATCCGTTACATGCTGTTACAATATCATTTGAAACAGTTCCGATAAAGAAACCTATCGGTTTAATTTACTGTGGAGTCTGAAGATACCGGCATGGTGCCATATACTACAGTCTACAGTACTCGACAACCATGGAGTAATAGAGTTGTTGTCGCTTGAGAAATTTCCATCTTATTGTTTGGTTTATCAACAGCATGTCCACTATCACTTTTCCAAGAGGAAATGGTTACTAGCTTCATCGTAGAAATGTAGTTTCGTTGTAGTTTGCAAATGTTCTGATATTTGCTTTACAAACATTGAAGGTGAGGTGATTTCCGAGACTTATGTACTTGAGTATGGGGCGGATTGTCTGGAGATGCATGTTGGAGCTATTGAACCGGGTGAGCGCGTAGTGGTTGTTGATGATTTGGTTGCAACTGGTGGAACACTTTCTGCTGCTATAAGACTTCTTGGTGAGTACCTGTTTATCTGCTGTTCTTTCTAAGATTGGTATACAAGCAAGTGAAATTCCATGACCTTCAGCAATTCTTAGTAGAAGTATTGATCTAAGTATTCAATGAATTTGGCAGCTGAAACATAATTTGGATAAGAAATTCAAAATGTCTTACTTGCAATTGTTGATGTTCTTCATCTGACACCACTAATGAAGGAGCACAAAATACTACCATTGTGTCTTTTCTATGTTCTACCATACGATATTCTGATCTCAAAACGAGTCATTAGTTGTTTCATCTGACACCACTAATGAAGGAGCACAAAATACTACCTTGATTCATTTAGGGAATTTGTTTCACCAAACGATATTCTGATCTCAAAATGAGTCATATTGAAGATTGGAAAACGAAACTAGGGGAAAGTACAAGAAAATGACTGAACTTGTAGCTTGCGTGCTAATTCAGTAAAACATGAAAGTCAAAGCCTTTGTGCTGCTGATATGGAATAATCTTGGATTGTTGCCAAAAAACCGACACATCGAGTATCATGTGGTATTGTCAAGCATATCATCAACTTACTGATAACATCTAGTGTAGAGATGCATCACGTTCTGTTGAGTATAAGCAAAGTTTGTCCTTGAGCGAGACAAGCTGTTTGTTCATCGGACAAAATCCTATCTGAAAGATATGTCCTATGGGGTAGCTAATTACATATAGGCATGGTTTCGATGAGACTGGAGACATAACTTTCTTTTCCTCTTTTTTTAGGGGGTGTTGCATGTGTGTGTTCGAGGGGTTTGGAGTAATTCTAGTTTTGAACTTACATGCCATCTACAGTTTATGACATCAAAACCAGCTTATGTTATAATGTTTGCATAACTCGTTATATCATATGAATATATCATGAACTAAGAACCAGAAAAATGGCCTTTGAGTTTTGACTAAACTTTTCATGCTCGCTGAAACTTTCAAGAACGTGCTGGAGCTGACGTGGTTGAGTGTGCATGCCTCATTGGGCTTCCGAAGTTTAAGGTACCCAAACATTTTTTTTACAATGCACTTTAATTCGGTTAAGGAAATTGAGGCTGTACTACAGTACTAGTATTGCACTTCTACTTGACTAAGGCAGACAAGTGAAAAAAAGAATAAAATAAGAACAATCAACATGCTAATAGCCTTTCCTGCTTGACCAGTAAAGCTTAGAGAATCCTAACTTCAAACCCTTCGTAAGTATACAAAGAGTAAGAGTGTAAACTTGAACTTCTCTACCCATTAAGATACTTGTATATCTATCTATTGGATATCCATAGACAAACAAAACCAGTGATTGTATACAAAGAGTAAGAGTGTAAACTTGAACTTCTCTACCCTAGGGGAGAAACAATACGGGGATGCCTATTTCTAAGGTGGCTTATGCCTTCTTAAATATAAGTTACATTTTTAACAATTGGATAAATCTGGAATCAGACACATACACATCTCAAAGCTAATCCAAAAGCCAAGAAACTCGAGTTGAGTTGACCCAAAAAAAACAACAACTTACAGATAGCAAACCCAAAAACAATATCACTAGTACTACAGTACATACTAAGTTCAATAACTCATTTTGGTGGACCAAGTCAAGGGAAAAGTCAGTAGTTTCCTGGGTAAAATGCCTGTGGCAGCTCTGTCATATCCCTCGATGAAGATATTTCATCAAGTACTGGAAGCTACAAAGCTGCATTTTTTTAATCTAGCAAATGTATTTCGATATATCCATATCTTCAAGAGAGGCATGGCAGGGTTAGCCCTATAAATATGCTGACTGGGATTGCATATTTTATACAGGATTTCTACAAGCTAAATGGAAAGCTAGTTTATATACTGGTGGAGTCCCGCAAATAGAAAGCAATAAAGTATGATCAGGCAAGTGTCACTGTTTTATGCTTGAAAATTTCTATCAATATTTCCTTTTCTTTTTAAGGATTTTTCAACATATCATGCAACAGCTAGGTTTGCAAATCCACAAGTTCATGTTCTTGTATGAATACACTGCTTCATAATACACAGCCGACATAGTAAATGTAATTTCTTCAGTACTCTGGGCTAAGTAGAGTCAAATCACAACTTCGCAAGTCATCAAATATGTATACTTAGACTTGGTTTGCTACTGCTACAGTGTGCTATTCTCCACATCCATGTTTACCTTGCTGGAACAAGAGAACAGGTGCCATTTAGTCTTGTATTTGAAATAGTTTTACGTGCTAATTCCGGTTCCACCTGTTTCTTTTTCAGAAAATGCTCACAGCTTCATTTCTTTGCAAGCGCACCGTGGATGGGTAACAACTCTGCGGTACACTGTTAAGGGCAGCTGATAAGTATCTTGTTGGAGAGGGTGAGATAGATGAAATGTGGTCTTTTCCAGCACTAGTTTTTATGGAGTTGTTGTGGTTATGGACCAAACAGTAAATAGTGGGGGTTACGGAAAGACCACAAGAGGGCTACCCGATGCCTTACATGCAGTGGAAAAGGTGTGGAAGATACTTATCTATGTAGGAAAATGAGTAGCTGTCTCCTCATGGTGCCTAGAGTTGTATACTTATATCCATCAGGAGGTAAACTACACAAGTGACCCTATCTGACCCTATACTTGGATATGTCATTTTTATCCACCAGCCTAGAGTTACATGAATACCCCCATTTGGGTCTACCAGTGGAGGGGTGAGTATGCCATTTCCCTAGTCTGTAGCTTCTACTGGGATCGCCGAATGGCCTATTAGCGTGATGGGCCGACTGGGCAAGGTGGGGGCCGCTCCTCAACAGTAGTCTCTCATGATTAAGGGGTCTTGCTTTCTGTGGGTCGAGACCATGACTGGTGCTCCTTGGCCCCTTCCGTCCCCTCGGCCCATCGAAACGTTGCCACTTTGTGTTCCCGCCCAAAGCGGTGCCGACTGCGTCAGCACGTGTGGCCCCAGAGACGAGGGCAAATGTGGCGATGGTTGGTTTCTCGGTTATGCTAGACGAGCCGTCATGACCATTCATGCGTGGTGCACGTCTCCTTGACTCTTACGCCTACTGCTAGGGCATTAAATGGCATTGTCACATCTATTTAAGCGCACAACCATCACTGTTTCTGGCTATTTGCTTTTTGATTTCTTTCTTGCATTCCCTTTTCTCCTTGTGACTGCTTTGCATAGCAGATAAACACAAAAAAGATAGAAAAAACACGTATTTCATTCATTTATTTGAGCATAATGAAATTACATATTACCTTTATACATACGCATTCTATGGCCTGCTTTGCATAGCAGATCTGACACATGCGTTGTGATCTCTTGGTTCCCAGGGCCTCGGAAGGCTCCCAGTTAATTACATCCATAGGGTGTATCCAGGGAATACCTCTGATTAAGCTGCGCATTGGTCATCGTCTTCAGTCTTCGCCTCACATTCTCTATGCATGTGATGAATGGTTTATGTAGATGTGGACGTTGACATGATCCATAGCCTCCTCAATCTGTGGGGCCATTTACATCGTATCCTTTCCATTGGCCGCGCTCGCCCGTGTAGTTCAACCTCGTCCGTATCAAACGACACATAAAATCAAGGTGGTTAAAAGTGTGCATGATTCACATCAAGCATGACTGATCTGACAATATGGTAGCAGAATCGGTGTAGTAGACATACTTAATTCGAGCGGTGAGGCTGACAGAGTAGAATGCCTGGGTTAGATGTCGAAGTGGTAAAACGTGACTAAACAGGAAGGATCCCTCTGGTGTGCAGATGCACTTAGCTGAACTTAAGAGTCGTAAGGGTAAACCATCCTTACTTTTAACAGAGTAGGACGCTAGAGTCCATTATCGATGTGGTCGAAAGTGATAATTAGAAAAGACTCCTTGAAAGCCGGAAAGCCATCGGCATTCCAGAGTGATTGATAGTTGAAAAGTCGAAGGCCACCGGCCATCGGAAACAACTAGTAGTCGAAAGCCTTCAGATATTGGAAATAACTGATAGTCGGAAGCATCCTCGTGCATGGTATAATTGCTTTGCCTCGCACCTTCAAGTCTCTTGGATTTATTAAGACTAAGTTAGACATCTCGCTCCAACGAAGACCTTCTGAGGCACCGGTACATAGTGAAATTTTAAGACGTGCTGAAAACATAAGAAGAGGTAGAGGTCGACCAAGACTAACGTGGGAGAAAACAGTTAAAAGAGACTGATGGGAAAATGTATCAAATTCCACTCGTTTTTTTGTTTGTTGAAACCATTAAATTCCGAGCATTACAACTTACAGGTTACAACAAGTATAAACCCACGAACCGTCTGTTGTTGTACAGGCAGGGCGTCTAGCAGAGCCCAACAAGTCCAATCCAATTGAAAGAATGCGTGGTAAATTGGAAACAAAACTAACAAACAAGCAAATCATATTCGTTACTTTGTATGAGCGCGATCGATCGATGGATCGTTCACAGAATTGGCAGGGTCATCTGGAGCAGGGGAGCCGGCCGGGACCGGCGCTGCCGCGCCTTGAACTTCCTGATGGCCGCCTTGAGCACCCTCCTCCACCCCGCCTGAAGAACCCAAACCAGAAGAAACCTCGTAACGCTAGGGAAGATGCAGCGAAGCTTAAGCCAGGAGGATTTTATACGCAGGAAGCTACCTTCGCGGGGGAAGGCGATGGCGGCGAGAAGTCCGGCTTCGTCCTGCCCGTCTCGTGGAGGTCGAGGAAGGACCCGTCCCGCCGCAGCCGCCGGCGCCGCCACCTCGACCTCCCGCCGGCCGCGTCCTTGAGCCTGCTGCCGGCCCTCGCGCCGCGCTTCGACTTGGCGATGAGGAAGTCCGTGGAGCCTTCACCGAAGGCCGGCGGCGACGACCCGCGCGGGAGCTTGCCGAGCGGGGACCAGATGCTGCTCTGGGAGTAGTCGAAGTCGAAGGCGGATGGGTCCGGGAACTTGCCGAGCAGGCCCCGCGACATGGACGGCTCCAGGTACTCCACCGTCACCACGCGCTCCGCCACCACCACCGACGGCGCCGCGGCGCTGCCGCAGGTGTCTGTCTCGGCCGCGCTGTTCATCTTCTCTTCAGGCTTGAGTGGTCTCGCTCTCGATCGGAGCTAGCTAGGACTGGGTGGTGGAAGCGGAAGCAGAGGAGTGGAATGGAGCGTGGTGTTGGAAGGGAGGGGAGGGAAATGGGAAAGGAGTCGATAGCTGCGAAAGTAACCGTTGGGTGGTTGGGCGCGCAGCCGGGCACTTGACCGTTGGATCTGGGCCCTCTGATACTGACGAGTGGGGCCCTGATCTCGCAGAGTGGCCATCTGAGCTGCGCTCGGCAACGTGGCGTGCTGGTGGGCCACTGTGCGAGTACACGGTGTCAATATCATGTGTTTGGTTGTACTTTGTGAGTACCGGAGTCCGGATTGACTTGTGCCAACAAAATCACATGGAGCAGAGGTTTATTACTGCTAGAACCATTTAGTAGTGGTGGTACCGGTCCCGTTCCGTAGGATGGTAAAACGATACAAGATTAACAGCGGGGAGGTTTACTTCGTTGCAAAATCTCAGTATTTTAAGTACTACTGCATTCTTTTTATGGGAAGTTGCTTATTACTGTATTATTTTATGCGAAGTTGCTTTTAGCTTCTGGCTTCTAACTGCTTAACTTCGTCTTTTTCTGATTTTTTTACTATTTTTAAGCTATGTTTATATATTTTTTCTTATTCATTTGTAATGTCTGAGATGACATATCTTTTTTTCCTTTTTTCTATTTGTTAAACTTAATTACGCTGAAAAAACTCATAACAGCTACAGAACAACATAAGCTCGAAACAATTCCAAACAGTGCCAAAAAAAAGCCAAAAACCATAAGTTTTAAACGCAAATGAGCTCTATCATCTTGCGGATCCATATACACTAGAGCAATCAACATTTTAGGGAACCTAGGAAGATTTTGCGCCACCTTCTTTCCGTATTTATTTTCCATAAGTTGCTTGAATTTTTTTCATGATGGATATGTCACTTATAGTCTATCATTACAACAACTATTTTTTAAAATAATCTATTTTTATTCAAAATAGCATAAATATATCCGCACGATTTTTCTTACAAGAAAGACCTCCAGTCGCCCAACGGATAGACGACTGGAACCTCTCGCCCAACGGCCACACGACATGAATGCAGTTGGTGGGCCGTTGGGCCACATCACTGCAGTCGCTGAACAGTCAGGTGGCTGGGACCAGTCGCCCAATGGTTGGGCGACTGGACGCGCATATAAATCGAACGCTCGGCCGAGCCCCTGGCCATTTGCATCGGCTGACGCCGCGCTGCGAGGAGAAAAAGGAGAGAAAGAAAGAAGAGAAGAGGAGAAGGAACAAAAAGAGAGGAGAGACAGAGGGAGAGGAAGAAAGAGAGGTTTCGCTACTTCTACGAGGTAAAAAATTTTATATGTTGTAGTCAAAATTTTTTGTATGAAGTAAATAGTCTATTTAGTGTATAATTAGGATCCGTAGAAAATTATAGCTATAGAAAAGAATAGTACACTTTTGGTATGAAATAAATAGTCGTAGAAAATTTAGTCAATGTAATTATAGAAAATTAGCATCCGTTGGAACTTATAGTTGTAGAAAATCTAGTGAATATAGTTATAGAAACTTAACATCTGTAGAAAATGAAGTTGTAGAAAATTAGCATCTGTAGATTATTATAGTTATAGAAAATACATCTGTAGCAAATTAGCATCCATAGAAAATTCTAGTTGTAGAAAATTTAGTCAATATTATGTACAAAATAAACATCCGTAGAAAATTATAGTTGTTCAAAATTTAGTCGATACTTTTGCACGAAGTAATTAAATAGTTTGCTTTGTGTAAAACATTATTACGTAATATTTACGATTAATTACGAATGAATACAATGTCGTTCGTATATTGAAAATTCACGCGTACCGTTAGAACCGGTATATTAGCATTTAAATCAATATGTCATGTAAATCGTTGAAACCCATTAGGAATTATTTACATTAGGAAAGAGATCGAGCAGTGAGAGAAGAGCGGCGCCGGTGCGCATGGGAGCCGATATGGAGTTGATGCGTATTGAGTCGGAAGAAAGGGAGCGGTGTCGGTGCGAATGAGGATGGCTTACGCTATGAGGGTAGTGTAGTCGGTCATGATAGGCGAACAGTCGTAGAAATATAAATTATAGTATAGCGGTACCTACCAGGCAGGCAGCGAAGTCATGGCCGTCCTGTCAAGGCCGCGCCTCTTAGATATGCGGCGCGGTGTTGTGTGAGATTCGCCTTGTTGCCTTTTCTAATGGACTAGTAACGTTCCCCTTTCACCACGGTGGCGTGCCCACTAGAGGCAAAAAAACCCCAACGTTGGCGCGAAGGGACGGATGTTGCCATGTGTGAAACAAGGCGTGTGGGCAGGGAGACTGAACCACCGATCCCCTACCTTGAAAAACCAACGCCCACAGAGGGCGAGTGGCATGGCCCGAGAAGGGCGCTAACGCACGCGGAGGTAGGGAGGCTGGACCGTCATTCCCCTATCTTCAAAAACAGTGCCCACGAAGGGCGCTAACACACGCAAAGGCAGGAAGGCCGGACCGCAGTTCCCCTACCTTGAAGAACAGCGTCCATGGAGGGTGAGCGGCGTAGTCCAACAAGGGCGCTAACTCACGCGGAGGCAGGGAGGCCGGACCGCTGTTCCCCTACCTTTAAAAACAATGTCCACGCAGGGTGAGCAGCGTGGCCCCAGGGGGGGCTAACCCTGCAGAGGTAGGGAGGACGAACTGCAATTCCCCTACTTTAAAAAACAGAGTGTATGGAGGTCGAGCGGCGTGGCCGGAGGAGTTCGCTAACGCACGCGGAGGCAGGGAGGCCGGATCATTGTCCCCCACAGAGGGCGAGCGGCGTGGCCGGAGAAGGAAAAATAGCGCCCACGGAGGCGAGCGGCGTGGCCAAGGAAGGCGCTAATGCACGCCGAGGTAGGGAGATTGGACTTTGTTAAAATGGCGGACTCTGTGGTGGGGCATGCGCAGGGGGCGCGATATGCACCGGGGATATTACTAGAGTGGGGGACTCCCTGGTGGGACGCACGCTTAGGTGTGATATTTCACTAGGGACATCGCTAGAGTGGGGGACTCTGGTAGAACGCGCGCGAAGGCGCGATATTTCAACGGGGACTTTGGTAAAGCATGGGACTCTGGTGGGACGCGTGCGAAGGCGTGATATTCACAGGGACATTGCTAAGGCGGGGGACTTCCTAGGTGGCACGTGTGCGAAGACATGATATTCATCAAGGACATCGCTAAAGGTCTCTCGCATGCTCCGTCCCCCACCCACCGTGCAATCGTCCTCGAAGACTAACCTCAAAATCTGAAAGGAGCTCCCTTCATCAAAACTTACGCTCTCCGTTTGGAAGGTTTGGGGAGAAGGAAAAGGCGACAGCTATTGGTAGAGAAGGCCAACCGTAATGATACGACTAGATTTAGAAGGAATCGTGGTGCGGGGTGGGAAGGCTTCCGCACTTGCTTTTAGACTCCGTCGAGTACGCCGGGCGCGCAGCCGCTGTGTGCCTGCTTGCTTACCATGGCGATACATAGCTCCAACGCTGGCGATACGACTTGATTTTCCATAGCACAGACTGGGAATTAGCAACAATCATACGAAGCTAGCATGCAGTCAGCTAGTTAATTATGAGATACAAAGGAACTGCAGTTTTGGATTGGGCGTGATCCATTCAGCGCAAGGCGAGATGGTACTAACCGGTAATCAGGGAGTCGCGGAGACTTCCCATATATACCCGCAAGGCCGGGCTGCGGCACTGATGCTGTGACGGTTAGTATAACTTCTTGCCTCATATATTCTCACTATTTACATTTATTTACGAGCTCAAATTGTCTCTTGCATAAGAGACAACACGTTATTTCTCCTCATATTGTCTCTCCTTTAAATAAGATTTTACTTATTTAATATAGCTAAGAGACAACTGAGATGAAACTATTAGAGATGCCCTAAAACGACTTTTGCGATGATTTTTAGCTACGGCGATTGGTTTTTGCATGAAATGGGCATTGTACAGCGGTTAGCTTTTAGTCAAGACATTCAATTAGTGAAAAATAAAGAAAAATGAGATGAAATAAGGAAAACTATTATATCTTTACATATAATTTAAAGAAAAAACTATGTTAAGAAACCAACTTATTTATAATAGCCTTTGTTTTTTTAAAGCTAGAAAACAGTGGCTAAAAACCGTTTTAAAGATAGCCTCGCTCGTGTAGGATTTTCGCGACCAGTTGGGGGAGATGAGCCTACACACGGCCGAGGCAGGTAAATAGTTTCGCCGGGGCAACATTTTGAGCGTACGCCTGCCGGGTTTTGGTACTCTCGTCGTGCCGTGGGGCTAACTAGCTGTCGCTGGCAGCATTCGCCCCGTTGCGAGGAAATTAATGAGTGGAAAATGTTAGCTTTGGTGTAGAAAGGAAAGAAAATTGGCTTTATGGATGGTCAGGTTCGAGACCAGCTCATGGATTACACTATTACCATGCACACTGAGAGTTCGGTTATTAATTGAGCCTGAATATGAATAGGCTTCTGTATCATATATGCTTGGTTGATGGTACATTATAAGCCAATGATTCTTCTGCGTTTTTCATAATACGGTTAACCACCATGAGATGTTTCGTGAGTACGATGTATTCCAATCCGACTCCATCTCTCTAAATTGTAAGATGTGGCCAACGCTTTTTTATGTTTATGATTGCAGTTCATAAGGGTATGTAATTCTCCGTGATGCCAACATGACGGATGGTGTCATATTGACAGCCCACTCATTTCGATTGGAAAAAAGTGATTTATGATTAAAATTACATTATAGCTAATCAAAAATATACTGTAACTGATGGTAGTTTATTTGATGTAATTAAATTTTAAAAAATTAAAAATAGAAAAAAAAGATTAGCCAATCACAGACAATGTAAACGAATATAGAAAAAAAACTGACAAAAAAACTGAAAAAGGTCAAAAAGTAAAAAAAAGATAAAATTTAGAAACAGTAAAAAATAAGCTAAAAATCAGAAGTCAAACCGAAATGAACAGTGCAACACCAGCTTGCTTGGGCTCTCTCACTTGACAAAATGACAAGCAAGAAAACCGAAGTGTGCTGAAATTACTTGAGCTGTCATCACCACTCAAGATATTCCATATAAGTTTGAAGATATATAGCACGGATTTTTTTTGGACCATAACTTTTGGTTTAAATTTTTATATTATAGCTATTCACGAGAGAAAGTATGAAAAGATAGATACTTCTATATAATTTTAACCGATATAGATAAAATTAAGATAGTGTCTATTACAATTGATTTATAGATACTATCTTATCTTATTTGAAAACTAGTTACTATAAAAAAAACCCCAAAAGAAGAGAGCCATAATTAAGACGTGCACTGTTACTTCCTCAATCATTAACACCAAAACTTTCCATAAGGCATAAGAGGTATAACCGAGCTCTCATAGTAGTCACATTTGGAAATACCTGGCCACAATGGCAAGGACACCAGGCAAACAGAGAGGAATAACACCTAACATCCAATACGAGAACTCGACTCACTCAAGTTCAACCATATAGGGGAAAAGATACCGTCATGTCCCGGATAAAATCAGGCAAGACCACACGCGACTGCAAGCTAAAGATTGCTACGACTCTAAATTAGGAGATAATGGCATTGGCCAAAGATAGCCCAGCAAGTTGACTGGTTGGGGTGTTCGGATCCTGCTGCTGGGCCACGTTGCGGAGAACGTCCATCGCCTCAGCAACCTTCGACTTCAGAGCCTCTGGGGACTCGAGCAGATGCAGAACCTCTGTCTGGTCCATCTCCAGAAGCATTCCAGTGACCTTGGCCGCTTGGTTGCGCTCCAGTTGCTCAACCAGTGGATATAGACTTTCACCAAGGATCTAGATGTAAAAATATGAAAACATAAGAAAACTTACAGTGCAACAGGAAAAAATACAGCTAAGAAAATTTGCAATGCAATTTCTGTGAACAATGGGGGCATCTCCATGCATATTGTACTAGTCTCCAAACAATCACGACATAGCAGCAGGACATCTGGTCTCACTGTGTATATCACTGTGACCATGTGACATAAACTGCCTAGGATGGAAATGGATAATGAATTGAACACCAAATGCAATAGACTAATAGAGGATTATTAATCCAGGCATACCGTTCTTTGCTGGTCTGGAGTAGCATTTGCAAGGGCAGAAGTCAGAGTTCCAATTGGAGCAGCAGGTGACAAGCCAGCATCTCGTACTGGGAAGCCTCCCATATCGTATGGCTGAAGCATACCCCCAGGAGCAAATCCTTGCATCGGTGGAACATCATGCATGTTACGCCCAGGTGGGTATCGGTAGACACGTCCTCTTGAAAGCATCTGTTACAGAACCATGAAAGATGTGTGATATGTCGCTACACATTCAGTAGTCATTCACAGGGCAAAACCCACCCACCAATCCATACTTCCAGCACACCAAAGGACCGGACAATTAAGAAAAGTAGCACAACATACTTCTTGGCAAAGGGAAAAGTGGGTTTTGAGATTGTCTACAATCTATATCAAATCAAATTTGCTACCTGATTTACTTTTTTCATTGACAAAATAGCACCCTGATAGCACCCAAAAATTGGCATAATAATAGGAAATACAATGGGCATAAGGGTGCATTGTTGCAAACCTGTTGCTGAAATGACTGAGCAGATGGCTGTCCCTGGGCAGACCCAGCACCAGAGCGCCTAATACCTGGGCGTGGACCTTGTTGACCTTGTTGGACAACTGGAACAAAGTAATTTGGCACATGGGCACCCCCAGGCCTCATGCCAGGAACAAGCTGTTGCTGGAAACCAAATCCCGTCTACATGGAAGAAGTACACATTCCATTAATATCCAGTTATTACATTTTCCATTAAGTTCACCAAACTAGGTAAATTATTAAAATGAACAAATGCCTAGACAGGTCTAGAATTTTGAACTAGATGCCAAATGAATAAGACATGCCAGAAAGCGCTTATTGCATGCAGTCCAGAACAACTAATGCAATGGTGTTGACACGTGAAAAACCTATCTGTCCTAAAAAATTGCATTGCGTTGCTAAATTTACCTGAACTGAGTATGTTCCCAGCACAAGAGAAAGCAACACACATGCCATTGAAAACCAATTGCATAAAGTAATGTAGGATACTGGCCAAGGCTGATTACTCCACTGATATAAAGTTGATAAACCATTACCCCTGTAGAATATTTCCACTAAACCCCAGGTCCCCCATTTTGCAATGCCCATTTAATCACGCAAAATATAATGCAAACTTCCAAGTACTTAGACTGCACAAGCTAGTGCTAGCTTATCTTATTTACAGATGGAAATATATTGATTATCATTTTAAAGTTAGATGGGGGAAACATGAAGATAATGCTAAGTTAAAAATGAAAGTAAAAATAGAGCTTACAACAGTACCTGAGGGGGTATGATAGCAGGTGGAGCTTGCCCATAGAAGAGCTGCTGCCCAAGAGGAGCCATAGGAGGGTACATGGGAAGGCGAGGAGCCATAGAAGGTGTCATTGGTACAGGGCGCATCTGAGAAAATTGGGCCTGAATAATATGGAATGTGCTACCATCAGCATTTTAATGACGGATGGTCAGAAACAACTCAACAAGAACAAACTTTGTACAAATTGCAAAAACATTTATGCAAGAAAGTTTGTCAAAAACAGGAATTGTGATCGATAAGTTTAACAATATCTAAAGGATAATATAGATTAGTGTGCAGACTATGAATATCACATTTTTCAGGTGTCAGCAACAAAATTAAGGAACATGCATTGGGAGGCCTCCAGGTACATCAATAACTCTCATACTTAAAAAAGGAAGTTTCAAGTTCTTAATCAAACCTAATTACCTAAATACCGATAACTATCAGCAATCTATTGTTGTATCCACATTGATCCAAGTGATATACAACAGTAATTCACATGACATCTATTCTTTCCATGTTAAGTGTAATGTGAGTGTGCTGCTATTTGCCCAATGGCGGAGCCAGAATTTTTGGTGAGCACGGCTCGCCGGCTCCGGCCTCCCCCCTTGGCCGTCCGCCCCTGAATGCCCCCTTCTGGGCTCCCGGCTCTGGCCTTCCCCCTCGGCCGTCTGTCCCTGCGTGCCCCCTTGCGCCTTGCTGGCTTGCCGCCCCGCCCACCTGCCACCCAGTGGCCTCACCCCTGTATTTGCCTATCTATAGTTGGCACTAGTAATAACAATTTGACATTGGCGCGATACAAACTCAGTTGGTTCAAGGACACCTACCTGCAACATCACTTTTCTTTCTTCTTTACGCTGTGCAAATGCAACATACAATGGCTTTCCAGATATCATTTTGCCATTCATTTCAGTTAACTGCATACAAGGAAAACATGTCAGCCACATGTGACAATCAACAGCTAATCCAATATTCAGGAAGTAAACTTACAGCCTGAGATGCTTCCTCACGAGTTGAAAATGCAACAAAGCCAGACCCTTTGCTAACACCATTTTGATCACGCATTACCTATTAATCAAATTCAGTCAGCTAAGATCATACATCATCAAGAAACAGAGGTGAAAGGATTAAAAATAAAGGTTGCAAAACATGAAAGCACCTTGCATGAGGTAATTTTGCCAAAATTAGAGAAAAATTCACGTAGCTGATCATCTGCAATGCTATCATCCAAATTCTTCAAGTATAAGTTTAGTCCTTGATGTTTATCAGCAGCATCTTTCATGCTTTGCTCAAATCTTCTCTTCAATTCCATCTCTCTTTCTGACTTCTTCTGAGCTCTTCCAACATACCACTCCTTGTCATTAATTTTCTTTCCATTAAGTTCCTCAACAGCACAAGCAGCATCATCTGGACTCTCAAAATTGATGAAGCCAAAGCACCTTGATTTACCATCCATGCCAATCATGACAACAGCACTTGTAATATTCCCATATTCACCAAAAATTTTAACTAGATCCTCCTTGGTGGTAGATTCAGACAAATTTTTCACAAAGACATTGTTAAATTTTGCCTTGTCAACAGAATTCTCCCTCTCTTGCTTGCGAAGAAAAGGCCCAACGTAAACAGGCTTATCGTTGATAAGCATCCCATTTAGACTTTTTATTGCAGACTGTGCAGCCTCTTCTTTTTCATACTGAACAAAACCAAAGCCTTTGGATTGGTCCATTTCATCTGTGGCAACCTTACATGAGAGAATTGTACCGAATGCAGAAAAGGTATCATGAAGAGTTTTGTTGTCTATTGTCTTGTCAAGGTTCTGGAAAGACAGTTGAAAGTGCTCTCGTCAGAGATAAGTGGTGAAAGAAGCTGTGTCATTTTAGGGTGACAATGCAATCTAAAAGATGAGACGGTACCTTGATAAAAATGTTTGCAGATCCACTTCTGCGGCTGCTTGGGTCACGGTTTGAATACATCACCCGAATGGGCTTGTTGTTCAGAGGAGCAAAGTTCAGCACTTCCAATGCTCTTGCAGCTGTCAAATGGAATAGGTAATCAGCAAAGAAATATGCTCCACATTTATCTGTAATAGGCTAGTAGCAAAACTGTAAAAGTACAACAACAATGCTAACAATCTTCATGATGGATGATGTAGTAGGTGAGGCTTAACAATTGCTCTAATGAAAAGCATGCATTCCAAATGTACTTACCCGTTATCTACATTATGCAACATTTGCATGTACCCTACATATCGTTGCACCTTATATCCTCCTCTAAGACAGATATTCAGACTGTGCCCAGATTTACCTTGGTATTGAATGAGGGCTGATGTACATTCTTATGCTATCTATGCCACAGCTAATCTACAGTCTACACAACAATTCAACAACAGCTGAAGGCCAGCTGTATAGAACATCAATACCATTAACTTCCAACCAATTAGCAAAGCATCAATTCTTCCAGTATACAGCACAACCATGTTACTACCTATCAAAAACACAGAAAATCAACCTGGTAATTCAATTGTAAGAAAGATTGTCTAAACACTATAGTCTATACCACAAGCACGACACCAGGATCAACAAAACCAATTGCTGGGCATCATCTTCCCCACTTCCCAAGACACTACAAATCCAAGTGACACTATCATCCTCCCCACCATCCCGAACACAATAAAACCAAGTGACATTGCAGCATGGCAGCAGATTCACATAATCAATTACATAGACATTGACTTCTGCCAGTACGATCGCTTCAATATCAACAAGTTGCCAAACAAATCCAATCAACCACCAACTAATCGAACCACCATTGATGTTAACAAGTTTACATCTGCTATCGGATCGAACCAAACACAAAAACTTCCCCCATCTGATCATACCACAATTCAACATCATCCATACCTCGACCAGTCCCCTAATCCCAAATCGAGTAGAGAGATATACAAGAGGAGAGGGAATCGCAATACCATCCATGGGGTTGCTGAAGTTGACGTAGGCGTAGCCGAGCGAGCGCCGCGAGTTGACGTCCCTGCAGACACGCACCGACACCACCTGCCCCGCCTGGCTGAAGAGTTCGTACAGCTGCGAGTCCGTCACCGACCCCTCCAGGTCGCCCACGTACAGCGACGTCGTCGGGAGCGGCTGCGCCACGCCGACGCCGACCCCTCCCGCCGCCGCCGCGGGGGCAGTCCCCGCCGAGCCCCCGTTCGCCGCCGCCGCCACCTGCGCTGCCATATCGCCTCCTACCGACCCCTCGACCTCACTTTTTTTCAAATTTTTTGACGAAAAATCGGCTCTAAGCCCTAGCAAATGGATTGGTAGTAGTTACGAGTAGATCTCGCGGAGTTTGGGGATTTTTTCTACTTTTCGTGGGATACTTTCTGTTTTTTTGGGGGGGGTAGTTTCTGGTTGCGGGATACAGAGGCCGTGGGCGGCAAGCACGCGGGGGGACGACTCTCAGAGGGGGCAAGGCCGACGGGTGTCGTTATACGGGACTGGAGGCGAGCGCGCCTGCGCCTTAGGGTTTGGCCGCGCCGGCGTGGGCTCGGTGCTCGTGCGCCGGAGTGGCGCCGCTTCGGTGGCTCTCGGTTTGGCTGGTGCTCCTGGACCGGGTCCGTCCAGCTCACGGTTCGATCGTGCTGCCCGGTTGCTTCTGGACAGTTGTTTCCGCGTATCGCATCGGGTTCGGTTGTGGGACCGGGCCGCGCCGGAGCTCGCGCGCGGCATTGGCCTTGGAGTGGGGGAGCCGAGCGTGCATCGGGAGTCGCGCCGCGTTTAATGACTTCCTGACCGCTGGATTGGGCTGGGCTGACCGGACCGTCCGTACGGGTGGCTTTTGCGTGGGCGCCCCTGGCCAGTGCGAAAATTCCGTACGAAACTACGAAGGTGTGCCCGCTGCGACAAGAATGGCCCCACATGGCATTCAACATGCTAGGTGCTCTCGGGCCTCCTCATGGCTCTCTGGTCTCTGCTACTGGTGCCCACAGAACAATCCGTTTTCTTGTAGACTTGTACGGACCGTGACTGACGACCGGGCCTTTGACAGGTGTGGTTCGGGCCCACCGATCACCGGCGTCACATCTTTGGCCCTGTTATTTTTTTTGTGTTTTCTGCTGCTTTTGGTTTTTTCTATTTTCTAAAACAACTACTATTTATTAGATTAACGAGCCACAGTTAATAACCATAAACCGCATATCAAAATAACAGGCCCAAAGAGCTGGAGCAGGTGGCGGTGGTGGGCTGAAACCGCCTACCTACCATCAAGGTCTTTGCTCGGTTGAATTTGAAATAAATTTGGTTTATGATTAAAATTGTATTGTAGTTAGTTAAAAGTATACTGTAGATGATGGTGGCCTATTTGACATAACTAAATTTAAAAAAATTATAAATAGACAAAAAATATTAGCCCATCACAGACAACACAAACGAATACAATAAAAAACCGATAAAAAATCTCAAAAAAAGCTAAAATAAAGATAAATTTTAAAAATAATGAAAAATAAACTAAAATAAAAAGTTTAAGCCAAAATAAGTAGAACCTAAGTCCGCGCCTACCCGACCACATACCACCGCGCCGCGGCACTCCAGCTTGGAGGTTGCTGCGGGCAACGCGCCGCGAGTAATCACTGATCAGCGCTTCGCAGATCGGCAGCGACAGCTCCTGCTCGCTGGCGCAAGGTTGCACTTTTTCCCCCGGGTTGGGTCCTCCTCACGCACGAGCCAACTCAGGCCACGCCGCCACCGGTCTCGTGGTCCTGCCAAGGAGTCAAGGACACAGCAACAATGGCAAAGTTAACGACCTATTTTGTCGATCAGTTTGCAGAGTACTCTCCTGAAATGACATGACTACATCGCCTTTTAGGTGTGCTATTGTCTTATCGCGCAACCCCCTACATCTTTCTTTTTCTGCGTGTAGCCCTCTGTTTATTTTGCACCACTCAACCCAATCGTTTGCTTTTTCTTGGATTTCCTCGTACGGTCCCACCTGTGTCCTGCACAGCAAGCAGTAGCACAAGAAAAATGTTTTACTTGACCACACGAAGGTACACCTAGCTTTGTGAATTTGAAAAGGTTCAGAAATTATCTTTAGTTACCTCATAAGTTATCATATTTTGTTTTGATAAATTACTAGCCTAAAGTTCAAAATTATCATAGGTTCAGAAAATCTACGCATTGTCCGTAATAGGCTAACTGGTTTTTTCTATTTTTATTTTTTTAAATTTAGCTACATCAAATAAGCCTCATTAACTATAGTGTAATTTTAGACAGCAACAGTGTAATTTTAGTCTAACCGAGTGGCACCTAAAGCAACAACTTCTAGGACCCGAACAAAAGCTCTTAGCAGCATGCGATGCCTGGTTAGGCTAGCTAACTGGTGTAGCCTTTTCACCGTAAGTTAAAACCTAAGTTACCATCTACAGTTTACATAAATGTCGATGTAAGTCCAAATTATCATCAACTTTGCGAATTTAGGAAACATTAAATACTTATCATCAATTACACCATAAATTATCATGTGTAATTTTAATAAAATTACTGGTCAAGGTTTCTTTCAGTTTTGTGAAGTTGAAATACTTCAGGAATTATCATAAGTTGTATCCTAAATTATCAAATGCATCTTTAACAAATTGCCTATCAAAAAGTTCTAAGACTTTTCATTTATGCCTTCATTCACTAAATATGGACAAGAAAAAGATGGTAGCCCAGTGCCACGGACTCATCCATGGGATAGATTAATGTGTGTAGTCCTAGCAAACAACATTGGGGAGAGAGATAGTTAAGAGTTATGCGGTGAGCCGGTGACTGCACAGACCAATAATAAACAACACGTAGAAATTTTGGGGTGCGATTCCTTGGGTTTCATGTATTTACCCCATCACTCCAAGCTGAGTCCAATAAAAATGTGATCCCACGTATCATATTCTTCATGTCTACCCGCTCATTTCGGCTTGAACTTCTAACTTATTTTGCACTATTCAACAATTTCATTTTTTCTGGTTTTTTGAGTTTTTTGTCGGTTCTATTTTTTCCCGTATTCGTTTATACTGTCTGTGACGGGTAACCTGTTTTTTCTATTTTTAAAATTTTTTAATTAAATTACGTCAAATAAATCATCGTCAGCTACAGTGATTTACAGCCAAAAGTCACTCAAGATAAACCCTGCAATCAACTGGATCCTTTCATCTTCATACAGTGATTTACAGTGATGCACAACTGGATCCTTTCATCTTCATACAGCCTTTAATCCTGCAATCAACTACCTGTGTTTTCAGAGTATATAAGATACTGGTTCAAATTATGCCATATTCCAATTTAACAATGAAGCTGCTTGAGCTGGTGCAGTATGACGGACCCAAGAGTTTAAGTGAGTCAAGTGAGTACTTCCGTTGAAAATAACTGACATACTGCCAAGAAGAAAAAGGACAAGAAAAATAATTGTATTACACAAAAAATTACCGAAAGGGAGTTCCAAAAAGGAAAATAAACACTTCTGCGGTAGCAAACAAAAAAAATTGCCTCGTTGCTGCCTGCATGTAGCATATTCTTATATAGCAACAGACAAGGCTAAGTAACGGCTACCACACAAGAATGCAACGGCCACACCATGTAATGGTTATTTTGTTCCATTGCAAATTGTGAAGCTTCAAATTTTCCTTTGATCCAAACAGCCCATTTTTTCCATGCCTATGTTTTCAAATTTTGTGGGTCTTCACTTTACACCCCATCCTATTCATGTGTGTTTTTCTATTCCTCTGTTTTCTATTCTTCGTTCTAAACAGGCCCTTTCTACTTACTATTTCCTTCAGGCAATCATTAGGCACAATTTCTATATTATGTTCAAGTCCCATTAAATCACATATTCACAGGGAGCCAAAGAAAACCCAAGAAGGAGAGATCAGAGAAACATCAAGACATCCAAAGCCTTAGCTAAGTGAAAGAAAATATGTGCAACAACCTAGCACTTCAAATGCAAGCTTTAGGTCCCGCTTATTTTGGTTTAAACTTCTGGTTTCTAGCTTATTTTCTACTATTTCTAAATTTCATTTTTTCTGACTTTTTGTCCTTTTGAACTTTTTTTCCGATTCTTTTTTTTGTATTCGTTTGCATTGTCCGTAATGGACTAATGGGTTAACCTGTTTTTTCTATTTTTATTTTTTTAAAACTTAGCTACACCAAATAAACCACTATCAGTTACAGTGTAATTTTAGACAGCAACAGTGTAATTTTAGTCTAACCGAGTGGCACCTAAAGCAACAACTTCTAGGACCCGAACAAAAGCTCTTAGCAGCATGTGATGCCTGGTTAGGCTAGCTAACTGGTGCGGCCTTTTCACCGTGAAGTACACAAGTAAGACAACAACGCATCCCTCGCCCTCGTGTGATTCATAGGGACAGTGCCATGCCGCGCACGGCTCACAGTCCAGCGCCTCTCCGACGCTCGGTCGCTCACCCAAGCTATAAGCATAAAAGAACCCACCCATTGTTCCACCACGCCCAATTACATGCGTGCATGCCTTTGTGAGCGTGTTTCGTTTTTAAGGCCCAGTTGCTTCATCGGTTTGGCCAAACTCTCCTCCGGTGTTGAGAAGAATATGGGTGGATTTTTTTGGCTATGAATTATGGCTGTGGCTTATTCTTTTTATTTAGCGTAAGTATTTATACGAACAAATCGAATACCGATAAATTACTTTGAAACTGCAAAAAAAAACTCCCATTTCACGAGCACATGTTTCCAGATGGCAAAACGGACAGTCTCCACAGCACGGCAATCCTGCAAACAATGCAAGCAATCCGATCATCTGCGGCGGCTACGGCGGCTACACCTTGTGCGGTTCCTTTCATTGTGCCAGCTACAGAAAGCGCCGCCGGTGCGGTGGTACGGAGACTGAGGATGAGCTGTGAAGCTAGATGGCTTGCCGAGAGGCACGGGCAGAGCGTGGACACTGGTTGTGGGAAGCCCTGCGGCCCATAGGCTCATACAACTTCATTAATGGTTTTGGATGGTAATGTGAAGCCATGGATGGAGCCTCATGTAGGAAAGACGAGCAGTGGAAGTGAAGGGATGCATCAATACTCTCATTTGCAGTTGAACGGTTGCCTCCTAAAGAGAGAAAAAAAAAATGGTTGCAGCTGAACAGTTCAGATGGAGGAGCCTAGTGCTGGTACGTACGCCGTACACGGTCCAATTGGGAATTTATTTTTTCTGTTTCACTTCAGCACCAACTCGTTTTTTGATACCAAACTCCCAATATTAACTTAACTATGCGTTTTTTAAAAGCCAATCCGTGTCTGCCATCAGCAATTTTCTTATTCTGTCGAGACTCTAGAACACTCACAGTTCTATCGTTTTTCAGTACTGACAGTACTGCTTCGCGACTCTACTACTACTATTATGTGACTAATGCCTGGTTTTTATCTTATCGCTTCTATATAAGTCGAAAATTGTTTTCAACGTATTGTTTTTTTAACGTAGCTTTTTTCTTTTTCTTATTCTATTGTATTGTTCATAAAAATATAACAGGATTTTATTTTTCTATTTTTATTTTTAATTAAATTCATCAATTAAAAAGCTAACAATTGTAATAATATCTATTTTAACAAAAACTAAAAACTATTAGCAAAATTCGTTTTGGAAGGGCCTATGCCAAGCCACGTGCTGGAAATACTTTTCCCAATTACGACACACTTGAGCATGAATTAATGCGTCGCTTATTTTGGTTTAAATTTTTGGCTTTTAACTTATTTTTCACTATTTCTAAATTTCGTTTTTTTCTTAATTTTTGGTTTTTTTAGCTTTTTTGTCGATTCTTTTTTCCGTATTTGTTTGCATTGTCCGTGATGGGCTAACCTGTTTTTTTATTTTTTTTTAAATTTAGCTACACCAAATAAGCCACCATCAGCTACAGTGCAATTTTAGACAGCTACTGTGTAATTTTAGTCTAACCGAGCGGCACCTGGAGCAACAACTTCTAGGTCCCAAACAAAAGCTCTTAGCAGCATGTGATGCCTGGTTAGGCTAGCTTACTGGTGCAGCCTTTTCACCGTGAAGTACACAAGTAACACAGCAACGCATCTCTCGCCCTCGCGTGATTCACAGGGACAGTGCCCTGTCGCGCACGGCTCACAGTCCAGCGCCTCTCCGCCGCTCGGTCGCTCACGTCGTGTGCACTTGCATGTTGCCACTTACCACAAACGACTCACCGGCCTCTCCCGAGTGGACGCGCGCGCGGGGCGCATTGTTCGATGGATGGCTAGATCGCGCGGCGTGTGACAAGGGTCGTTATTATTGGATGTGTTCTTTTGGATCATGAGTTATGTCTTAAATTTTAGAATTTTGACCGTTAGTGAGAGTGATACTACGATCATGAGTTATGGTTTTTATTTAGCATAAGTGCTTATGTGAATAAATCGAATACCAATAAATCACTTTGAAATGACAACAAAAAATCTCCCATTTGTTTTTTTCAAGAAAATTATAAGCCATGGACCTAAAAAAAAACTGGCCATTCATCGGATGCGCAGATGCGCTCATAATAATAGTGCCGTTCCAGGAGAGGAGGCACCGAAGGGAAACAACTAAGCAGAGCTAAAGCGCGGAAGGGCCGTCTCAACCACCCTACCCTAACCTCCTCCGTATGCATGCACACTGCACAATGCAGATAGCTAGCACCGGTGGGAGTTGCATACTGACTAGCTAGCCGACTTCACCGGTGGAAGTTTTGCTAACGACTTCCGGGACTACGGACATCCTGCGATCGCCGGAGAGTAAATCAGAGCAACTGCCATTGCAGGCAAGAGCTCATGCCACTCCTAACGACCGAGCCTTCGTATTACCTTTCCGGTTACAGGTGGTTGATCCAACAACTCGCCGTGCTGCCGTGCGCCGTGCCGGTACGTGTTTATATACTTCACGAGCCCTTAGACAAGGCCGGCCACACGATCACGCGGTCGCGCTCCGCTTTTAATTCGCGGGAAGAGAGGCCGCGCCGATCCGGCCCTAGCTCTCATAAACAAATTACCCAAACACAAGCATTCAAGCACAAACACATTGTTCTCATTTCTGCCACGGACAACTCCGGTGATCAGAAATGGTAGGTCAAGCAAACACCGGCCGCTCGGTTCCGCAGTGCCTCGCCCTCTTCTGCGTGTTGGTCGCCTGCATTGCGCTCGCGCCGCGCACCGAAGCCAGCCGGCGGAGCCGGCAGGACCCCCACATCAACCTCGGCAAAGGCCGGGGGGTCAGCATCGGCAAAGGAGGAAGAGGCCGAGGCGGCGGCCAGGGAGGCAGCTCGCCGCCGTCGTCCGAGCCGCGGCCGTGCGACTTCGAGAACGAGCGGCTGTACAAGGCGTACTTCGTGATCCGGAGTTTCAAGAAGGCCGTGACCTGCGACCCCATGGACGTCACCAGCACCTGGCAGGGCACCAACATCTGCGACCAGAAATCCTACAAGGGTTTCTACTGCGACCGGCCGCCCAACGTCAAAGACAGGACCGTCGCGTCGGTCGACTTCAACGGATACATGCTGCAGGCTGGCAACCTCAGCGACTTCGTGGGCAGGCTCCCCGACCTCGCGCTGTTCCACGCCAACTCCAACAACTTCGGCGGCGCCGTGCCCAGCCTCAGGGGGCTGCCGTACTTCTACGAGCTCGACCTGAGCAACAACAAGCTCGCAGCCAGCACGTTCCCGACGGACGTGCTGGGGCTCAAGAACGCCACCTTCATCGACATCCGCTTCAACAGCTTCTACGGCAAGCTACCGGCCGAGGTCTTCTGCTCGTTCCCGCGGGTGCAGGCCATCTTCGTCAACAACAACCAGTTCTCTGGCAGCCTCCCGGACAACCTCGGGGACTCGCCGGTGAACTACCTCTCCCTCGCCAACAACAGGTTCACGGGGCAGATCCCCACGTCCATCGCCCGCACCGAGAACACGCTCTTCGAGGTGCTCTTCCTCAACAACAGCCTCAGCGGCTGCCTCCCCTACGAGCTAGGCCTGCTCGCCAAGGCCACGGTCATCGACGCCGGCACGAACCAGATCACCGGCACCATCCCGGCATCGTTCGCGTGTCTGCAGAAGGTGGAGCAATTCAACCTGGCGGACAACCTCCTATACGGCGAGGTGCCCGAAGCGCTCTGCAAGCTCGCGTACGCGGGGTGTGGCCGCCTCAAGAACCTCACGCTCACCGACAACTACTTCACGTCGCTCGGGTCGTGCTGCTGGGACCTGATCAAGGAGGGGAAGCTCAACGTCGACCGCAACTGCATCCCGTGGGCGCCCAACCAGCGGTCGCACGAGGAGTGCGCCTCGTTCTTCCACAGGACCAAGACGACGTGCCCCGTCAGCACCTACGTGCCGTGCCACCCCAAGTACCACGGCGCCGGCGAGACGACCGACGCGGGCAGGGAGGAGCCCGCGGCGGCGGAGGAGTACAAGTACCGGACCTACTCGGCTCTGCAACCGTGAGGACGGGTCCGACCCGGCCGGCCGGCGATGGCACTGTGCGTCTCGTGAACGCGCGCGACGCGACGCAGATGCTTGGCTAGTTGTGTGGTGCTGATGTGTTGTGTATCTGTGAACTGCTCTTGTTATGTTCCCTTTCTCATCCACTGTTACGGTCGGCTTAATTTTAGATACGGTTTTGCTATTATACAGTTGACTGAAATTTTTTTATCTCTCAGTCACCTAAAGTTACACTCTCAATCACCTGAAATTGCAGCCCCCTCCAAAAAATCACCTACAATTTCAGGTGATTGAGAGTGTAACTTCCCTCTCAATCACCTGAAGTTATAGCCCCCCTCTAAAAAATTACCTGCAACTTCAGATAATTGGGAGTGCAACTTTAGATAATTGAGAGATAAAAAAATCAGTCGTCCGTGTAATAGTTATTTCCAGATATTGCATGGTATGGCCCGGCATGTCTGGCTAGGTACGTGGCCACAAGTGACGATTTTCTTCTGATGAAAATCAAAAGGATGCAAATATGCAATAATTCAGATCATGCAAGCTAGGGCCTTATTTAGTTTTCGTGTGCTTTAACCATGACCTCAGATGTGGTTTAATTCAGCTAGCCAAAACAAATAGTACGTTGGTCTAGAATGGTAATACAAAGCGCGATGGTGGATACCTGCAGATAGCTAATATATAGCTAGTCTCATGCTATTTTGTTGATCACGGGCGCCTATGTATGCATACGATACGACGTCTTATCCATACCATGCATACGTGTAATAGATGACTAACTTTCTCATGTTCTAGGTGATTTTGGTGGTGAGATTTTGGTCACGCATGCAAAGGTTGTTCTTTTGTCAAATGATCATCAGCAGGTGGAGCCGATTAAAAGTAAAAAAATTTGATAAACACCGTGCAAAAAGCTAGGTCCCGTATGTGATGTCACAAGCAAGAATGAGCTATGTGAACTGCATAAACAAATAGAATGTAGCTATATAGATTTTGGTACTAGCTTTGTCATGCTATATAGAACCCAATATGCCCCTGGAAATAATCTAATATAGGAATATGGTTTATTAATAGGGTGTGTCTAGGTATCATTCAGATATTTTCTTCCTAACAATCATCTAAATTTGGGACCGTTGGATTAGAGATCCAACGGCTCCCTGTTTTTTTGGAGAGGGAGATTTTTTTTGGAGGGAGAGGGAATTCATGGCCGTTGGATCTCCAATCCAACAGTCATAAATCTGGATGATAGTTAGGAAGAAAACATCCAGGTGAATTGCTACATAGATTTTGGTACTAACTTTGTCATGTTATTTATTGCATATAGGAAACAAAACTAAAAATATGTGAATAGTTCCTCAATTGGTAACATTCTGCCTAAATCATTGTACCGATCTTCAATCCTAGCACAGAATATTCAGTCCACTATGTTGTTTGGTACATTGCTATTAACCCGTCCTAAGCTTCTTAGTTAATAAATGTATGTTGAACAAGGTTGGTTCTGGAGCATCTAAGTATCATAATTTTATTCATTAGAAGTGCTATGCAAGTATACTACCGTAAAAAAGCTTATATTAGATGACTCATTATAAACGGTTCACCAAAAACGTCAATGTTAAATGCAATCACAAACGGTTTGGGTTATGTGGCATCATACATGCATGCATAGCAACACTTGTGGTGCACTGGTGCTAGTGCCTTCTTATCCTTTCTTGTATGATTTAGGGACTTACGTGGTTTAATGCATTGTGGGCTGATAACTGACGAAACATGTGGCTAGCAATGGAAATTTTCTTAAGGGCTAAGACAATTATTTAATTGCAATTTTGTACAAGCCTAAGGGCTGAAATTAATGTAAAATTATTGGATTATTTTGTATGTATGTGTAAATGCAAGGGCATAGAGGCAAATTCCTATGCACTTTAAATTTCTAATGAAAATAGATATGTTGTGAAATCTAAACTGCGAAATGTGACTAGATGCAACTATATATGGTTAACTAAGTTGGGGCTAAGCCACATCAACCATGATCAAAAATTTTGTCGATCTCTTGTGACAAGCAATGGTTAATGTGTTCGTCAACATAATTAGTGAACTATTTTGAAAAAATATGGTCTAAAACGAGTAGTTCACGACCATCTTATGTTTAAATAGGTCAAATTGGGGTCGATCGGTTTTCACAGAGTTGCAGGGTCAATTAACCCATAGGTCAATAGAAACCTATAGACTTATAGGAATATCCAAACTAAATACATAATTTGAGTTGCAGTTGATCCCAGAGGTTAATTTTTATCCAGCCATCACTAGTGGCGAGATGTTTTTGCTAAGAACGTCCTACGTACGAAGCATGGCATGCATGTGCCAGGGCGGAACCAATTTAGCCCTCTCGGTGTCATAGGACATCGGCTCCAAAAAAAATTTTCAGCAAGGATCATCATCTTCAGCCTATGTGAACCCCAGCGCAAACTCAATGTACCAGATTCCTTCCTTAAAAGCCAACGAAGGGAGCACTAGTAGCATAAATTTTTAGTAGCTAGCAGCAGTTCGTAAGGAGCCTCCACTTCCCTCAGCTCATGAGGCAACTACAACAGGGCGAGCTAACCATTAAGCCAACCCAAGAGGAAGGACCACAACAGGCCATGACATCCATTTGATCAATCCCGAAGCATATCACCTCTCAGTATCCATTAATGTCGTTCATCTCGCATGGTCGGATAGAAAATATGCATCACATCCTCCGCACAGCCGCACCCAGCTAGGCAGCAACCGATCAGTAGAGAATGGAAGAAATCACTGCCACCAGCCACCCTCACCTACCATATTGCTGTCGAGCCGCTTGGTCCCTGTTGCCTTGCATCTTCACCGGCCAAAGGAAGCTTAGGTCCACCCGATCAGTATGTATTTTGCTCTAAATTTCTCTCAATTCTTCCAATTTATTTCAAGAACATGGGCTAAAGTGAGTTAGGGTTTCAATATGATGATTGTTGATTGGTTTTTATCGAATTGTAGGGTTAAGACTTAGGGTTTAAATTTTAATTTTTGGAATACTGGTCTAACTCATTGCAAATTAGAGACAAAATTATAGTATTTGACCACAATATCAAGTAAGCTATTGGACATATTTTTCTTTTCTATTATATTATTTTTGAACTGTTGAACATACAAATATCTAATTGACCTTTTCAATTAGTTGATGATGATTTTATGAATGACAAACTTATTTGCTATGTGGAGAAATAAGAATTGACAAAAAAAATACCAATGATGTTGTGGTTCGTTACTTTATGAACTTGAAAGAACGTAAATACTAAAAGATAATACATTAACTTACATTTGGTCGTAGTATTGTTTTTTTACTTAAAATTTTTAATTAATTTTGTTCTCTTTTGGCTGCCCATTGAGGTCGGATGATGTATTTTACTAATGCCGATCAACTTTTATCTGTGATTTTTCCCTTAGTTTTTTCAGTTTGCTACAACTAACCAATATTATTATCATGTTTCTTTATCTTGGTAAGTATTTCGATCACTACTTCTTTATCATCATACACTATCATTAGTTATGTTGAAGTATTGATACTAAAAATTATCGGACATATTACTATTTAACACAATATTACTTAGAAATTATATTTATTGTTATATGTACGGTGAAATATTGAACTCTAGTCATTTTTGTTCTAGTTTCGGCCCTGTGCACGGATACATTTTTTGGAGGGGGAGGGGAGTGTACTTACACTCCACGGTTTCACCTGGGACGAAGCTTTTTTGCTCACAAAATTGTGAATCCAACACGATTCATCCAGTTTATGCCGATAGCGATCAAGGCAGCCGTGGGAGCTAGGTAGACCGTATATTGTTCCTGAGCTAGCAAAGGATCCAAAGACATGCCAGGGGGAGGGCCGGGGTTGCACCGATCGGTGTGTAAGTCCTTGTCCATCTAGTTTTCTATGTGCGACACCTGATCACTAACAACCTGCTCCAAAGCGCTTATAAGTCTTGGTTTATGGTTTTTTGTGTGTATTGTGGATGTAAGAGCACTGCAGTGGCTGATAGTTTTTTGTGAGTAAAACAAAAGAGAAAAGTAGTAAAAAAATAGAAATTTTGGAAAATATCACTATATCTTTTGGGATAACACAAAGAAATAAGAGAAAAAAAAACAAAACAGATCTAAAAAAGCATAAATGTAGAAATTATAAAGCTAAAATCGTTTAGAGCAAGACCTTAGACTCATGTTCACTCATAATATATATGCCGTACTGCTATGTCCGTTGATCACCGATCATTTAAAACCGGTTTGCTTGCAGACTGCTGGTGCGCACCGTGAGGACACTACGGGGAGAGGTGGCAGCTGTCGGAGATCACGCCAGGCCAGGTCAGGATAGACGGCTTGGCGTGGCGCTGCGTGCGACAGCCAGGAGAACGGGGGCAAGTGCTGTGGCCTGATCCGTGCTAAATTTCTAATTGGACGCTTCGCAAAATCCTATACGTGTGTTAAGAGAGACGCAAAATCCTGAACGGCCCATGTTTTCGAGAGGTTCCACGAGGACCACGACTCCCCTTGGCAACAGAAATTGGATCCGGATCACGCCGGCGGTCGTCGTCGTCGTGCCGGCGGTCGTCGTTGCTGTCCTGTCGTGCAAATTTCGCCTCTCGGCCGGCCGCACTTTTGTCAACAACTGGTTCCCAGGACCGCACGTCGGCGGTCGAAATGTGTTGTCCTGAGGTTGGATGGACGTCCACCAGTGCTGCGACACGCAGCAGAAAATGTCAACAGAGCATCACAGATGAAACGTCCGGATAAAATGCCGTTGGCTCGTTTCACACCTGTTTAAACCGAGGAACGGCTCGGCTGGTGGGTGAGACTCCATTTCTCTTCAGTTTAAACACAGGTATCTGTTCTTATCAACAAAAATAGGTACGTAGTTTTTTAATGTACGTATCTCAGGTATATAGTTTTTCATCCGAGTATTTTTTTTCTAATAATTATTCAAATTTATGACTATTAGATTAGAGATCCAATGGCTATGGCTATGAATTCTCCTCCCACTCTCTCCAAAAAAATCCTCCATCCTTCAAAAAATAGGGACCGTTGGATTTCTCAAATCTAGATAATTGTTAAGAAGAAAACATCCGAATGATGTCTAGATACACCTTAGTTTTTTATGTAGGTATCTCACATTTAGTTCTTGAAAACACTTATTTAACCTGAACGAGCTCTGCAACTTAACACTCGCGACTAGCCTCCAGAAAAACAAGCAGGTCTGGTGCCTGCCTCGTTTTCTATGCTCCCAGTCCCAGAGGTGCCCTGATCCTCCTCTTCTACGGTATCTACACTTCATTTGGCTATTTCGATCTTTGTTGTCGCTAAGCTTGTTATGTGAGACTGGACTATGCTCATGCACTCCAAAGTTTTGCTTTTCTTCTTTCTTCATCTTTCCTTATATTTCACTCTTTTTTTGGGTACCTAGTTTTGCTTCATGAAATAGGGAGCGACTGAACATGTGATTCTATGTACATGCCACACACCGTTTCTCGACATATTTCTGCCACATACGTGATACGTTGGTGTTTTTTTCGTATAGAGATAACAAAGTGTTCAAGCAACCCATGAAGCTCATACCGTGGGTCCTGATGTTGTTATTGTCGTATGGATCTGGAATCATGGACTGCACGGCTCACGATGGGAATGACACGGATTTGGTCTCCCTCCTTGATTTCAAGCGTGCAATCACGGACGATCCGACGGGGGCCTTGAGCTCATGGAACGCCACTACCCACTTCTGCAGGTGGAAGGGCGTCGCGTGCGCCCGGACGCGTCCCGAGCGCGTTCTGACGCTGAACCTGGCCGGGCAAAGTTTGGCCGGGCAGATCTCTCCTTCCCTTGCAAACATGTCATACCTTGCTTCTCTTGACCTCTCCACGAATAAGTTCTCCGGCCAGATACCTCATCTCGGCGAGCTGCACGAGCTGAAGCTTCTTGACCTGAGCTGCAACTCGCTGCAGGGGATTATTCCGGATACACTCACGAACTGCTCCAACTTAAGGGCATTAAACCTCTCGAGAAACTTGCTTGTGGGTGGAATTCCCGCGAAAATAGCCCGCCTCTCCAATCTGTCGTTTCTGTGGCTTCACGATAATAATCTCACCGGGATCATCCCACCTGACCTTGGCAATATCACTTCCCTGGAACATATTATTCTTCTGTATAACCAGCTTGAGGGAAGCATTCCTGACGAACTTGGGAAACTGTCGAAGATGTCATACATACTCCTTGGTGAAAACAAGCTGTCAGGTACAGTCCCAGAGGCCCTCTTTAATCTGTCTTCGCTAAATGAAATGGCCTTGGAATTGAATATGCTGGTTGGAACTTTGCCATCTAACATCGGTGATACTCTCCCTAACCTCCAATATCTTACCTTGGGTGGTAACATGTTGGAAGGTCATATTCCAGCTTCACTGGGCAATGCATCCGAGCTGCAGACGATAGGTTTACCGTTTAACGGGTTTACAGGCCAAATCCCGCCTTCTCTTGGAAAACTTCGGAAGCTCAACAGGCTATTTCTCAACAGAAATAATCTTGAAGCAAAAGACAGCCGAAGCTGGGAATTCCTAGACGCATTGAGCAACTGCACTCTTCTACAGCTGCTTTCACTGTATGGAAATCTGCTACAAGGAGTTTTGCCAAATTCTGTTGGTAACCTTTCCTCAAATCTTGACAACCTCGTGTTTGGTAGCAACATGCTATACGGGTTAGTCCCCTCAAGTATAGGAAACCTTCATAGGCTAACTAAACTAGGACTGGATGACAACAAGTTTACTGGTCCAGTTGATGGATGGATTGGAAATCTGGTTAATTTAGAAGGTTTGTATCTTGAACTGAACAACTTCACTGGGCAGATTCCAACTTCTATTGGCAACATTTCTAAGTTGTCAAAATTGTTTCTAGCAAATAATCAGTTCCATGGTCTCATACCATCAAGTTTAGAAAAGCTTCCACAACTCTCACTATTAGACCTCAGTTATAACAATCTCAGAGGTAATATACCAAAAGAGGTTTTCAGAGTAGCCACAGTTGTTGAATGTCAGTTATCCCACAACAATTTGGAAGGCCCAATACCTTATGTCAGTAATCTTCAACAACTCAACTATCTAGATCTTTCATCCAACAAGCTTACTGGGGAAATTCCACCTACATTGGGCACATGTCAGCAATTGGAAACGATCAAATTGGACCTGAACTTTCTCTCAGGAAGCATCCCCACATCTTTGGGCAATCTTAGCAGCTTGACCATGCTCAACCTTTCACATAATAATTTCTCAGGTTCTATCCCAATTGCTCTAAGCAAACTACAATTTCTCATCCATTTGGATCTGTCTGACAATCATCTAGAAGGCGAAATACCAAGAAACGGAGTATTCACAAACGCTACAGCCATTTCACTTAAGGGCAACTGGCGTCTTTGTGGAGGAGTACTGGACTTAAATATGCCTTCATGCCCCACTGTTAATCAGAGAACTGGACGGAGACACTATTTGGTCAGAGTGTTGATCCCCATATTAGGCATTGTGTCACTCATATTGCTGGTCTACTTTACCATCTTCAAAAAGAAGAAGTTAAGAATGCAGCTATCATTGCCTTCTTCTAGTGAGCAATTTCCTAAAGTTTCTTATAAGGATCTAGCACAAGCCACGGAGAACTTCACAGAGTCTAACTTGATTGGGAGAGGAAGCTACGGTTCGGTGTACAGAGGAAGGTTAATTCAAGCAAACATGGCTGTGGCTGTAAAGGTTTTTGACCGTGACATGGAAGGTGCAGATAGAAGTTACATGTCTGAATGTAAAGCTTTGAGAAACATTCGGCATCGGAATGTTCTTCCAGTTCTAACTGCATGCTCAACAATTGATAATAGAGGTAAGAATTTCAAAGCTCTAGTCTATGAGCTCATGACCAATGGCAACTTGGATACTTGGCTGCACCCGACAGGCGACAGAAATGTTCCAAATCAGCTGGGCCTAACTCAAAGAATAAATATTGCTGTTGACATAGCTGATGCACTGCAATATTTACACCATGACTGTGAAAGCCCTATTATCCATTGTGATTTGAAACCCAGCAATATCCTTCTAGATGATGATATGACCGCTCATTTGGGAGACTTCGGCATTTCAAGGTTCTACCTTAAATCCAGGTTGCCATCAGTCGGAGATTCGAGTTCCGTTGGTACAATCGGTTTGAAGGGAACTATAGGATATATTGCTCCAGGTAATATTTCTCTAGCTAAAAGTTTGATTTATGTGATAATTATATGGTTATTTACATGAACTATACCTTATGTTGCACATTTTACTTGATATTCAGAGTACGCCGCAGGTAGCTACCTATCAACCTTTGGAGATGTGTACAGTTTTGGGGTAGTAGTATTGGAGATGCTACTAGGAAAAAGGCCAACTGATCCTATGTTCTGCAATGGACTTAACATTGTCAATTTCGTCGAGAGGAATTTTCCAGATGAGATTGTTCATATCCTTGATGCTTATCTCCAAGAAGAATTCCACAAGTTTGTTCGAGCAAATTTTGAAGAAGAAAGGGCAGTCTGCCGGTGCTTGTCAAACCTGCTAAAAGTGGCACTTTCCTGCACACGCCAGGTCCCTAGTGAACGAATGAACATGAGAGAAACAGCAGCAAAATTGCATGCAATCAAAATGTCATATATATCTTGGATGGAAAGCTCAAGTATTTTAGTATGACATACCATACCAGTTGCTATGAAACATGTATAACTGTCGCTTGTAGCTTGTTTTTCATTACAAGAGCCGTGTAATGGAACAATTTTCTGTAGGCACTGAGCACGTTGTCAGTCATATAGCCTACATTATCTAAGCTAGCTGAAGAAAACTTGCGGGATTATGATAGAAAGTTTATCTCCTTAAACATGTAAACACTTTCCTCATCGAATACCCTTTCCATATCGAAGAACAAACAGTTAATTCCTCAAACGAATTCGCTCAATCGAATGGTTCTTCGGCTCTTCCACCAAAATCTAGTATAAGAAACCAAAGGAAGAACTCTTCCCTTTTCAAAACTAACCAAATCTGTAATGCAAACCACCAGTCGAACATTGTCCCAAATCAACAGATTAATTTAACACCTGCTGCACAACGCCAAACCAAAAAAGGCCAAATTTTGGATCGCCATGAATTCACTAGTTCTGCAGTTGGCCCCCGCTCATTAGAGCTTCAGCTTTTGACTTTTAGCTTCTAGCTTCTTAATTTTATCTTTTTTCTGACTTTTTTCACTTTTTTTATTTTTTTCTTCTTATTTATTTGCATTGTCTGTAATGATATAATTTTTTTTCATTTTTTAAATTCAATTACGCTGAAAAAGCTAACAGTACAGAAAAAAGCCGATACAGTGCAAAAAACCAGAAGCTCAAAGTTAAAAGTCCAAATGAAGACCACCTAAATGATCCACCGAAACGTTCTTATCAAATAGCACACGGCTGACGAGGCCACCGGCAACCGCAGCCGACTAGCCACACGCCTGCGCGGCTAGGAGGACCAATGTCGTGATGTGGCGTAAGCACGGCGTGGTCAACTAGGCTAGGCGGACCGCTCGTCATGTGAATCTGCCAATTGCCACCAAGTTGTGGGTTGTGGCCTCGTGCGACTTAGCGGATGTGCCCGGGCATCCTAGGTGGGTAACTGGGTATATCCCGTGCGCCATAGAATTTGGGTTTCATGGAACGGAATGGACCGGAGCGAAATGACTGATTGTTATAGGTGAAGTCCTATTCGTTTTGGTTTCTAAAAACTGTTTTCTATAATAAATGATTTTTTTACGGTATCTAGTTTTCAAACGGCATGTCTTTTTTAGATAGGATCTTATATACACACTGTGTAGTGACTTCATTTATATTGGCTAAAATCGTACGCGAGCGTCTCTCTCTACAGGCTTCTTTATAAGCTATTACTATTCATAAGCCAAAGTTAAAAACCAATATGAACAAATCCTAAAACTAGGTACGCCAAAACTATGTGCCAGCAACCTCTTTTTATGTAGTGATCAATTCAGATTTTGAAAATTAGGCTAGCCAGCAAATAAGCGTATGCTACCCCAAGATGGTTCCACATGGCTGCCAAAGGAGTAAGAGGTGCTACTCTATTTCCTCAAAGTCACTGCCATCAACGAGTCGACAAGGAGTAACAAACACACTTAGCGGGTCACATACCCCCTTCAGTTATAGATATATGCTATTTTGGATATTGACATAGTCCCCAAAACATAATTTTGACAACTAATTTCTATTATAATATAGTTAAAACACCTAATAAAATCCCTAAATAACTGTAATTAAAATAAAAATTAAAGAAAAGTTAGTAATTGGATTTGTATATGAATTCCAACAAAAAACAATTAATATTTGGGATAAAATAAATAAATGTTATAATTTTATTTTTATATGAATTCCAAAGTAAAATCCTTAAATAATTAAATTTCGGAAGAAATTAAATAAGATTAGTAATTTGATTTGTACATGAATTCAAAAAACTGAAAATTTTAATTAAAATAAAAGTTATAAGGAGGATAGCATGAATGGTATCGGAGGAGACCACAAAAGAGTACAATGACATCGATATATCCTAAAAGAAGACATTGACCGACAGGGAAGCGAAGAGTCGATGCGACGATGGGATGAGGACAATGTTGCACTACTCACCTTAGACGTTCGACGAGAACAATGTTATATTGTTCGCAAGAGACATTGAAGAGAAAGGCCAGAGTTGAAGTCAGTGGCTAAAGAAGTTCGATGGTGGGTAAATGCTGGCAGAGAGGAGATGAAGTTTTGCATTGAAGACAAGCCATGAACGATAGTATTTAGCAGTGTGCCATCGCTGGTGAGGGGCAAAGCGTCACCGACAATGGCAAGAAGATTCTTCGTATCATTAGATAACGACTAAAGCATACATGCTAGTATCAGTGAAGATAGGATATCGCCGCGCTTAATGAGAACAGCACTACTCATCCACTTTGTCAGCATTAAAGGAGGGGTATATGATGGAAATATTGCAACAACTACACCTTTGATCTCCGCAATGGACTTTTATATTTTGGGACGATACTTCCCAAGACTAGGGACTTATATTGCAGGACAGAGCGAGTATATTTGATACTACAAATTTTGAAACAAATTTAGTAATGCAAATGGGTGGGCCACCCTGCTAGATTTTTTTTTAAATGAGTAATTGTGGCTTATATAGTTGTAGTATATCATTATAAGAGCCGCATTTCTACTACTTAAAAAAAGAGAGTTAGTGGTAGTGGTTCATCTGTCTCTCCACTTTTCTTTCTCACAAAAAAAAGTCGCACCGACATATGGACCTAGCCCAACCTGCCTTCCGCTTTTCTTTTTTGCATCTCCAATCATCGTCGCCATCTCTGCCTCCTGCCCCACACCACCTTCTCCTCCTTCCCTCCCCCACCCAATCATGGCTTCATACGCGCACATGGAGCCCCGTGTCGTCCCCTCTCCTAGTGATGGCACCGCCAGTAGAGCTGGGACTTGGGCCGTGCCGTGCCGGCACGGCCTAAGCCTATCGTGCTTCGTGCCGCTTCGTGCCATGCCGGCTCGGCCCAGTCATCTCATCGTGTCGTGCCGTGCCGACCCGCGTCGTCTCCGGCCAGGCCCAAGCACGGCCCAAAGCCCATCGTGCCAACGTTCGTGCCGTGTCAGCCCGAGCCCAGCCTAAAATTACTATACGCGAAGAGTGAGATTTCCCTAGTAAGGAAAATAGAACAGTAACGAGTCGCCCTCCCCACCGCGCCCGGCCTCCCTCCCACGTGGTCGCGCCAGCCGCCCAGCTCCTTTGGCCTTCCCCGACCTCCCCCGGCGGCTCGGCCGCCTCCTTCCTCCCCGAGCGACGGCGTTGCGGCCGGCGGTACAGCAAGATCCCGAGCTCGACGCGTTGCGGTGTTGCGACCGGCGTCATGTGTGTTAGTGTGTATGTTTGCATGTGTGTTAGTGTGTATGCAGTATACTTGTTTAGTTGCTTATGTGATTGTGTCATCTTCTGTGCCTTCATCTTCTCCAAACTCGACGTCGATCCGTCCGTGCCCGCCGTGCCGCCCGAGCCCACCGTGCTGTGCCGACCCAAGCACGGCACGATCGTCGTGCCGTGCCGTGCCGCCCATCGTACCGATTTTTTGAGGCCTAACCCGGCCCACCGTTCGTGCCGTGCCGACACGGCCCGCCACATATCGGACTGGACCGTGCTTAGACCGTGCCGTGCCGGTCGTACTTTGGACTGACCCAAAAAAACACGGCCCAACTCCCAGCTCTAACCGCCAGTGAGTCGGACATGGTCGACCACTCTTACGATGAGGACGCCGCCGGTACGTACCCTCCTTCCCTCTAGCCTACTCCTCTCTCTTGCTTCATTAGGCCTTCCCCCTGGTGTCTGCCTTCCCCACCGCTCCCAGCTCCACCCCCACACTCGTCACCCCTCACTACTTGCGCCGCTCCTTCTCCTCATTTCCCATCGCTCTAGGCTCGCATTTGCCCCTCTGCTACTCGCTGCCCTCGCCTGGCTCCCTGCTCGCGCCACTCACCGCCCTTGCCCGATTCCCCGCTCGCGTCGCCCTCACTCGTCTCCCTGCTCGTGCTGCTCACCGCCTCGCCTGGCTCCTTGCTCGCTCCACCGCGCTTCCCACCTCCCTGCTCGCCCCCGGCCCATGTATGCCCCACTCTCCTTGGCCGGCTCGTAGCCAGCCACATGGCCGCCCCAACACTTGCTGCCCAGTGCCTTGCACATGTTCGATGAAATTTTGGAGTTGCGCCGCTTCAAGCCATCTTCCTCACGACGTTCATGCCTCCGCCCCTGCTCCCACGCCGCATCTGTGGGATGATCCCCCTTGTGGCGCACTAGCTTGCCATTGCTCAGGATGACACCTTGCCATCGCAGGATGTGGTACATACGAGGCAACTTCGCATGATGTCGTGAACAACAGGTATTTATTTCATCCATATTTATTGATTTGTTCCTTTTGTTTGGTCTACTAAATCTCAACTGGCATGTGTGTGATGACGCCGTTTGCTGGCATTAGTCGAGTTCATTAGATGTGTAAGTTGGCATAGACATCGCCTTCTTCGCCATCGGCGACCCATTCAGGTAAGGACTGCTCTGATTTTGTTCCACTATTAGAGTTGGGCTCTGTGAGGTCGTGTGCATACAACATATGCATGCTCATTTGTCATATAGAGGTTTGTATATGCACGATTATGTTCAGTGCGCTTTTGTAGAGTTCATGGCCATTGACATGAGGATGCCCATGTCATTGCAACACTTTATTCGTATATGGATGCTCATGTGATGATGTGGTCCTGTTTTTTCAGCTTATAGTTTTCCCCGAACAAACAAACATGATGGCATTTTCATCGCATTTTTGAAGTGGGTTATCGGCATTCGGTTTGTTCACACAAACGCTCGTGTTAGGGTCAAAAGCCATCAGTCGTAGCCATAAGCCATCAGATGTAGATCAAAAGAACAGGGCCATATACATATCCTTGTTCGTTCGTACTTATGCATGCATTCTTCTACATTTATGTTTTTTGTGTTTCAATTAAGTATAGGTATGAAGTGTCGTTGTGCATTGTTGCCTGCATTCCTCAGACTTAAAATCTATTTTTGTACAAGGGGAACAAACATCTACGTCATGTCATACCCGGTCTGTATGTATAAGGTGTTCATATGCACATGTTTTAGCCCACCTTTGTTCGAATGAAAAGGCAAACTCAAGTATGCTTGTACTATTATCACTTTCTCAACTACTGCTACTGGTTAGTGTTTTAAATATAAAAAGTTGATCAATTCGATTATTTAAGGAAGATATTCGTGTTAAGGAGCCAACATTCAAGTCCTTATGTAGGTAATTTGCATTTTTTTTTGTTTATGATTTGCAGTAGCTTGCAATGCAGAATTACATGTCTTATGACAATAAGAATTAGTTATGCTCAATGTTCTATGAAATAGAAGCAGCTCTCATTGGTTCTTCTTTTTAAGATCTATCATTTGTCATTGGATTTAATTTGACTATTCACTTTCAGAGGAAAGAAAGTGTATGAACCACCAAGATTCATGACATTGAACACTGTAATAAGTTAGCTTTTGGAGGTGGAGGAAGTGTGTGGGGATCTGGTATTTTTAGACTGAACTTATTTTCTCTAGATGAATGCCTATGCGTTGCTACGGATAAATACAATTATATTACCCAACACGTCGAGTCACTATTAACGAGCTAGGCTTACACCACGCCTTCAACTCCATTGCGATGGATAAATACAATCATATTACTTTCTATGGAATTTTTTATTCATCTAGTAGTAAGGCTACTTTTTGCATTGCGAGATTCTTTTACCATTTTTTCCAGAATTTTTTGAGATTGTGATGAATTTCTTGATGCTTCTGAGATTTCCCATTTCATGTAGTGGATTATTATTTTTACCCATTTAAATAGGTGATAACTAGGCAGCACATCGGCAGCTATGATCAATTTCAGTTAGAGATAGTGAGGAGCATGTGTATGTGCATATATGTTGCTATGAAATTGTAGCCTTTTTTGCATTTTGGTTGTTAGGAACTTAGGAAGATGAATGGCAGCCTTTGGCTTGCTAACGTCTGACTGAGGCCCATGGCGGCATCTAGAACCAATTACCATGTTTTGCCAAAATTGGATTACGGTTCGAGAGATGGTAATGTGGCGTTAAACTTGTCTATAGGAGTTGGTTGTTCCTCATCTGCAACGAAAATGGCAAATGGTCACCTCTGTTAGAGATATATACATATTGCATTGTATTAGGATAGTTTGGATTCTTTCCATACATGTATTCCTTCCTTATATGTATTCTTTCCATATTTGCCATCCTGTACTGATGTATATATACCGGCCCTTTGGCCTCATATAAATACAAGCGCTATTCATAACATGATATCAGAGCGTACCTAGGGTTCGCCTCGCTTGCCACAACGCCGTCACCACCCAGATCGGATCTGGAGGTCGCCGTTTTGCCGCGCAGCCGCTCGTCGCCGCTGCTCCAAGGCATCCGACGCCGCCGCCTCTGTGCAGCGTCTCCGTCGGCTCCATATACGACGCCATCGCCTGCAGCGGCGTCTCGGCCCGCTCCGTCGCTGCCGTCTTCCCGACGCCCACCGGCTGTCTCCGTTGCCCGTCGGCCGTCTCTCTGGCGCACGCGCCGCCCCACCGGCCGACTCACGTCGCGCGCCGCCGGCCGTCTCGCCCGCCTCCGTGGGTTCCTCCAGACCGCCGTCGCTCCTCCAGACCGCCGCCGCCTCGGGATCGCCTCTCCTCCGCCGCCTCGCCACTCGGAGGTCTTTGCTCGTGAGGCTCGGCGCCGCCGCCGCTCGCCGTCGCCGCCCGGCCGCTCCCACCGCCGCCCGGCCGCTCCCGAGCCGCCGCCATCGGGAAACCCTAATCCCGATTGAATCGCTCGCTCGGGCCGGTTGGGACAAGCGGCCCAACTTATTTTAAGTCGGTAAAAACGTCACTCTAACCGCCGCCCGTCCGGTACCGCGTTAGACTTCGTTTCCTTAGTCGCCGTCTTGCTCAAAGACCGCCACCAATGGGTACCGTTGCTCTCCTCGTTGCCGGTGATCTTCGATGGTGTTAATTACACCGACTTCGTGTCTCATATGCGCATCCATATGCGTGGTCTTCGTCTCTGGGGCATCCTCTCTGGCGATGTCATCTGTCCGCCTTGCCCTACTCCTCCGACGGAACCGACGCTTGTCACGCTGCTCCCGACAGCTGACAAGGCTGCTGCTGATGATGATGATAAGGCTGCCTCTGTCTACCAAGAGGCTCTGGATTTATACACGAATCGACCGCGGTCTATACTCGATGAGTACGACGACGACGCCGGCGCTTCTTCCCTCATTGCCGATGTCCGACCTCGGTTCTCTTCGAGGTTGTGGGACTCTCCTCGGCTTTCGGATGTGGACTCACCTTCGCCGGCGCTCGAGCCCTCCGGTGATGCCTTATACCGTCCGTGGTTCGCCAGAGCACTCTCTTCGACAGGTGATGCTATCGTTGACGTTTTTACACTCGAGCTCTCTTGTCGCGTCAGTTGGACTCTCTCCGCACTGCTGGTTGTCGCTCTTGTCGGTCTTTGTCTAGCCGCACGTCTTGACCGTGAGTTTCAGCGGTCTCGAGTTCCTTACTCGCCTTCGTCACGAGTTCGAGCGTGGCGTGCCCGACTTCTTGCACGTCACCCTCGTGTCACTCTCCGGAGGCTCTCACCGAGATACGCGCAGAGGAGACTCGCTGAGTGGTCTTGGTGCGATGTCACTTCCTCTCGTGCTCGCCGCTCGTCCACCGCTACACCGCTCGCCTTGACTTGACATCGCTTCCTCCTCGGCTACCGCAGGCGGTGGTGGCCGTCCTCCATCTGGAAGGGGCCGTCCTCACTGCTCCTACTGCGACAAGGTCGGTCACATTGAGTCTCAGTGCTATAAGAAGAAGCGGCATCTTTCACGCCGTTCTTCTACTAGCACTGACACTGGTGCTTCTACATTGACGGTTGCATCGACTACTTCAGCAGTGTCTCTCACTGAGCAGGAGATAGCCAGACTTCGACGTCTACTTGTCGCCTCAGGTTCTCCCTCAACAGTTCTGCGGTTTACGCATCGATTCTTGAGCCGAGAAACCACCCCTACACACACAGTACCTCCTCATGGATTCTTGATTCTGGAGCATCTTTTCACATGACTTCTGATGCTTCCACTCTGTCCTTCATTACACCCTTTGATTCCCCTGTTAGTGTCCTTACTGCTGATAGTACTTCTCTTTCTGTCTCTAGTTGAAGATCTCTTAGCAACTCATATTTTCATGTTCCTTCTGTTGCTCATGTTCCTCGCCTTACCATGCGCCTTCTCTCTCAAGGGCGACATCGATCTTGGTTGTCGGGTCATTCTTGACTCGACTCTTGTTGTGTTCGGGACCGTCACACAGGAGCTCGGTTGGTTCGGCCCTCGGCGCCTTGACTCCCAGCGTCTCTGGAGCTTGACCGCTTCACCTTCCTTCCGCCCACCGTTGCCGCCAGCCTCTCGCCTCGCCACTTCGTCCACCGGCTCTTTCCAGCAGTGGCATCATCGTCTTGGCCATATGTGTGGATCTCGTCGTCGTCTTTAGTTCGTCGTGGTCTTACGGGTCCATCTCGGAGACGTATCTTTAGATTGTCGGTATAAGTTAGGTAAACAACTTGACTTCCTTATCCTCATAGTAAGTCGAGATCTCGGCGTCCTTTTGATCTTGTTCATTCGGATGTTTGGGGTCCGCTCCTTCGTTTCGAAAGGGTCATCGATATTATATCATATTTATAGATGATTTTCTCGCCACACTTGGATATATTTCATGTCTTCTCGTAGTGAGGTCCTGTCTATCTATAAACAATTTGCCACTATGGTTCGCATACGCTCCACCCTATTCGTGTCTTCGTGGCCGATTCTCTGCTGGCGAGTACCTCTCTCGTTACTGCGCGTTTCCTTCTTGAGGAGGCACTCTCTTCGATTCTCTTGTCCGGTGCTCATGCTCAGAATGGCGTTGCTGAGCGCAAGCATCGTCACCTCCTTGAGTCGGCGTGTGCCCTGATGATTGCCGCCTCTATTCCACCTCACTTTTGGGCCGAGGTCGCTTCCACCGCCACCTATCTCGTCAACATCCAGCCTTCTTCGCTCTTGAGGGAGCAATCCCTTTTGAGCGTCTATGTGGTCTCCTTCCTGACTACTCTGCCCTTCGTATGTTTGGCTGTGTTTGCTATGTTCTCCTAGCCCCTCGAGAACGCACCAAACCGACCGATCTGTTGAGTGTGTTTTCTAGGATCGATCGAGCACAAGGGCTATAGGTCTTGGGATCCTGTTGGTCGACGAATGCGGATTTCTCGGGATGTAACTTTCGACGAGTCTCGTTCCTTCTACCCACGTCCTACCTCTTCTTCGGCTTCCTCTATGGAGTCTCTATCCTTTTCGACCTTTCCAGATACACCTATATCTGTCTTACCCGCGTCCACCCGTCCCACTGAGTCTTCTCATATTCCCTCCGTGGCCTCTCCGCCGTTTGTCGCCTCCTGCGGCTCCTCAGGCTCCCCCCACTACACTCGTCGACCTCGTGTTGAGGATCTTCCAGATGAGCCATCTTCTTCTGATGATTCATCTTCTGATGCACCATCTTCCCCTGATGGGTCATCTTCTCCTCGCTTCACGCTCCGCGATCGCGATCGCCGCCCCCCTGCTTTTCCTTTCTTTGGCAGCTACTCATGAGCTTGTTTCTTCGGGATCTTGCTACTCACCCCGAGTGGCGGCATGCCATGGTCGAGAGATTGCGCCTTGAGTGCAGAGGTGCAGTGTCCGGAAGACGAAGAAAGCAGGCTGCGGTGTCCGCTCGAGTGCAGAGGTCGAGTTGCGAGCTATGGCTCTCTTGACAGCAGAGATTACTTAGCTACGGTGGTTACTTGAGAATTTTGGTGTTTCTGTCACTACACCGACTCCTCTTTTGTCGACAAGACAAAGTGCTATCAGATGCCGTGATCCCGTGAAGTATGAGCTCACCAAGCATATTGGTGTTGATGCTTCCTTCATGAGGTCTTGTGTGCATGATCGGTGGTTACTCTTGAAGATGTGCCTTGAGCTTGGATAGCGGATTTCTTCACGAAGGCCCGGACAGAGCACAAAGATGGCTTCTACCTCTCCAAACTCGGTGTTGTTGATCCACCATGAGTTTGAGGGGGGTGTTAGAGATATATACAGATTGCATTGTATTAGGATAGTTTGGATTCTTTCCATACATGTATTCCTTCCTTATATGTATTCTTTCCATATTTGCCATCTTGTACTGGTGTATATATACCGGCCCTTTGGCCTCATATGAATACAAGCGCTATTCATAACAACCTCTTGTTAGTGATATTGTTTCATATGAATACTGGTTGGTTTCTTAGTAGTTACACAAATATCTTTCAGTTTCTAGATCAAATGCACTGGATTGATTGTTAATGTATATTTTCCATTCTTTATAACATTATCTTAATTTCTTTTAAGCATTTTCTTTTTATTCCATTGCATCACACAGGTATTTAATTATCTCTATATCTTTTACTTCTATTAGTTAGAGTTGGTGGTGCTTCATTCACTCTTATCTCCTTCCACCTCCCTACAAAATCCTTTTTTTTTTAAAAAAAGAAGAAACCACTTCCAAAAAAATAAATTAACTTAAGCACAAATTTTGCTCTTATCCCATGGCAATGGAGCACAACACAAGTCACAACAAAGCTCCACGAGGTGTTGCGGCGGAGCCATGTAGGCCCGAGCACGGTAGCGGAGCCGAGAGCGTGGAACATGTTAAACATGGCAACAACTTGACGTGCTATGATAATATAATTTATTTTTTATCTATAGAAAAATACGGACATTCAACTAGTAATAGAATAATCTTTTGTTGGCAACTAGGCACTGATACCATACCAGATTGAATAGTTTTCTGTGGGAAGTTGCAGAGTTCTGATAGAAAGTTTCATCAACTCCAACATGGCAACATTTGTCACATCCAATATCCTTCTCATATCCAAGAACAAACAATTAATTTCTCAAATAAAGTTGCTCGATCGAATGTCTCTTCCACCAAATATAGTATAAAAAGTATCCTCGAAAATACAAGAAGTGAAAACCAAAAGGAAGAGCTCTTCCAGGACAAAACTAACCAAAATTGTAATGCGCGCGCGGCGTGGTCGTGGGAGTCTTCGCTAGGCCGACGAGGGTGTGCCCGTGCGCCGTATAAATTGGGCTTCATTGAACGGAAACGGACCGGACCGAAACTATATGGGCCGGTGTCGTCAGAAGCAGTTGGGCTTAGGCTTTCCGGTACGGTTTTCTGTTCGCTCGTGGGCGGGCGGCAGTGGAGAGGGCCGAAGGTCGTCTACTACTCACCGGTGCTTGCTGTCCCTTGCTGAAAGTTGCGCTTTCTTGCACATGCCAGGTCACCAGTGATCGGCATCGAATGAACATTAGAGCAGCAGCTACAAAATCGCAGGTAATCGAAACGTCGTATATGTGAGGAGGGGAAGCTGATTATGATTCAATGGCAGATGCTACGAAACATGTAACTGGATCTTGTATTGTACTGCAATAGCCGTGTAGTGTGTAATAAAAAAAAGTGAGGTCGTGTACTTCATAGCATAAACTTTTTTTTTGTGGCCTATGAATTATTTTTCATTGTTTGACATTGTAATCGGTTTATTTTGTATTATAGCTTGTGGTGGTTTAATAAAAAATATGTCAGTCTGTCACGAACAATATAAAGGAATACAGAAAAAAAGACAAAAAAAAAGAAATTAAAAACTAGAAGCCAAAAGCTAAAATCTAAACGAGCGAAGCCTGTATTTTTTGAGCAGTTGTATGCTCCTTGTCTTGGAAGTGCTCAATCTTTCGAAAAGCATGGATCAGGTGTTTTTTAAAAGCTTTTGATTTAAGGGTGAAATCCTTAGAGGCCGTTCTAATCGGCTAAAAGCTTTGGTTTACGATTGTAGCTTTTGGATTAAGGTTAAATTTACATTGCATTGACTGTTATTTTTTCTGAATCATTTAATTAAAAGAAAATAAAAAAATAAAAACACCGTTATATCTCCACAGACAATAAAAAACAAAAAAAACAAAAAAAAATGAATTAGATGCCGACATGTTCCAAGTAAAGCTGGAAGCAAAAAAAAATCAGAAATTAAAGCTATTTGGACATGTTTTGCTTATCAAGTTGACATGAGATACGGACGCATGGAGCCACGGATGCTATTCATTCTCCCAAGAACGTGCAGACGTGGCACATGACACAAGTGCTGCCCTCTGCTTTCAGTAGTATTGCAAGAATTGTTTGAGACAAGATTGAGAGACAGAAAAAGTGTAATATTTATTCTGATGTTTGATACAATTTATAGTACATAAGGGGGTGCCAGCATAAAGTAAAAGCTGACAGTTAGATAATGCAGTTAGGCAATTAATACATTGGGCAGCAGTTCTATCAGTTTATTTCATAACACTCCCCCTTGACCAATGTATCTTCATATGATCATCTTAATTCATCATCTTGGAAAAACTCCTCCAAAAACCCTGTAGGGAAAATATGAGGAGAATCGATAGAAGAAATACATTAATGATTGTGTTGTCATATTGTCTCATTAAAAACCTTGATGAGAAACATTTAAAGGAAAAAACTCATTAAGGAAAAAAGAGTACAATATTTTATCTGAACGGGTTAAGTCTTAGGAGATTTCTCCCTCTGACATCTGCAAATCACGTAGTCTTCGCATACCAATTCCATAAACACATTTTTGAAATGCGAAGTTGGTAATGACTTGGTGAATAAGTCTGCGAGATTATCACAAGACTTAGTTTGCAGAATAGTGATTTCCCCACTCTCTTGCAATTCATGTGAGTAAAATAATTTAGGTGCAATATGTTTTGTGATATTGCTCTTTATGTAACTCGTTTGCATTTGAACAACGCAAGCAGCATTATCTTCGTAGATAATGGTAGGTGGTTTAATAGCACCTATATCACATGACTGTTGTATGTGATTAATCATTCCGCGAAGTCATACACATTCACGTGATGCTTCATATAATGCAATTATTTCAGAATGATTAGTGGATATAGCCACTAGAGTCTGTTTTGAAGACTTCCAAGAGATGGTTGTTCCACCGTGTAAAAACACAAAGCCTGTTTGAGATCTGACATTATGGGGATCTGATAAATAGTCAGCATCTGTATATCCTATTAAATCCATATTTTTATTCTTTTGAAAGAATAGACCGAGATCTTTAGTGCCTTGAAGATATCTAAGGATATTCTTCACTCCTACCCAATGTCTTTTGGTTGGAGTAGCGCTATATCTAGCAAGTAGATTTACCGCAAATGCAATATCCGGTCGGGTGCAATTTGCAAGGTACATAAGCGCTCCGATGGCACTGAGATATGGAACCTCGGGTCCTAATAGCTCTTCATTATTATCCCGGGGTCTAAATGGATCTTTCTCCCTGTCTAGAGATCGAACAACCATGGGGGTTTTCGATGGATATGCTTTGTCCATATTGAATTTCTCCAATATTTTCTGGACATAGGCTGATTGATGCACTAGAATGCCTGTATGAATGTGCTCAAGTTGTATACCTAAGCAAAATTTGGTTTTTACCCAAATCCTTCATTTCAAATTTCGTCTTAAGATGATTACGTGCTTCATCTATATATTGTGTGTTACCAATGATATTAAGATCATCAACATACACAGATATTATGCAAAATCCTGTTGAGGATCTTTTGATGAATACACATGGACAATCATCATTGTTGGAGTATCCCTTTTTGGTTAGTAACTCACTTAATCGGTTGTATCACATTCTACCCGACTGTTTCAATCCTTATAAAGACTTGTTCAACTTTACACAATACATATTGCGATTTGCATTTGGATTCGGAATTGAAATTCCATCGGGAACTTTCATGTATATGTCCGAATCAAATGACCCATAAAGATATGCAGTCACTACATCCGTCAACTGAAAAGCTAGATGATTTTTAACTGCCAAAGAGATTAAATATCGGAATGTTATTCCACTCATTACTGGAGAATATGTTTCATTGAAATCAATGCCGGGTCTCTGCGTGAACTCTTGTGCTACAAGCCTTGCTTTGTATCTCACCACCTCATTGTTTTCATTCCGTTTGCAGACAAAAACTCATTTGTAACCGACAGAGAATACTTTAGGAGGTGTATGCATCACATTGGTGAATACATTTCTTTTCTTGAGCGAGGCTAACTCCGCTTGAATTGCATCCTTCCATTGGTTCCAGTCCGAGCGTTGTTTGCACTCTGCCATGGTCTTAGGATCTGGATCATTTTGAAGGTTTTTTGCAATTGTTGTGGAGAAATAAATATCGACAATTGTAGTCTTACGATCATATGATTCTCCAGAATCATTATATTTAGTGGAAATTTCTTGGACCCCTGGTGACTCAATGTTATTTCCCAAAATATTTGAGTCGGGGTATTCCGATGTCCCAGGATCAGTAATTGAGTGCACTGTTGATCTGGGTTCAAGGATCCTTTGGTGTCTATCAACTTGAGGTTGATCTACATTTACATTCTTTTGTTTCCTTTGTCGCTTGTTAGAAGCTGTATCCACCATTTGTGTCGTACTTCTCCCCCCTCTTATTTTGAACTGGGAGTTGAGTGGTATTTTTCGGTACCTCCACTCTTTCAGGCACATTTCTGGCAGGATTATAGGATTTTATGACACCTTTATAATCAGTAAATGCATCTGGCAGATTATTTGCAATGTTTTGCAAATTAATGATTTTCTGAACTTGAAGTTCAGTCTTTGTAGTACGTGGGTCTGTGGCAGGAATGCCTTGAACATTCCAATTAATTTCCTGGCATTCAGTTTTGTACTTATTATCTCCCCCTAATGCCGGGAAATGTTCCTCATTAAATATGCAATCGCAGTCTCGTCAGAAATGCAGGTCCCGTTAGGGTTCAAGGTATTTTATGATTGACGGAGATTTATACCCAACATAGATCTCAAGTTTCCTGTGCGATCCCATTGAGGTACGCTGCGGTGGTGAGATCGGTACGTATGTAGCGCAACCGAACTTTCGCAGATGGGAAATACCTGGTGGATTTCCACGTACTAATTGTAGCGGGGAAGTGCTATGATATGCAGTTGGACGCAATTGTATTAAGTCAGCAGCGTGTAAGACTACATGACCCCAACATGATGTTGGTAAGTTGCAATTCTGTAGTAATTGTCTTGCAATGAGCTTGATCCTCTTGATAAGAGATTCTGCTAAACCATTTTGTGTATGAACATATGGAACAGAGTGTTGAACTTGTATCCCAAGAGCCATACAATAATCATTGTAGGCATGTGATGAAAATTCAGCAGCATTGTCCATTCGAATTGATTGAATTCGATATTCAGGGTAATGTGCTCGTAATTGGATAATTTGACCAATTAACTTAGCAAATGCATGGTTTCGTGTGGATAAAAGACACACATGTGACCATCTAGTAGATGCATCAATGAGAACCATGAAGTACCTGAATGGTCCACACAATGGTTGTATAGGACCACATATATCTCCTTGAATGTGTTCAAGGAATTTAAGTGGTTCAGCTCTAATTTTAAGATAAGAGAGTCTTAAAATCAATTTTTCGGTGGCACATGAAGTGCACACAAAATCTAAGGATTCCGGAAATTTTATTTTGAGATATGTATGACCAATGGAATTGCTAAAAATTTTCCTCATCATTCCAATTCCTGGATGGCCAAGGCGATCATGCCATGTTTGGAATGTGTTTGTGTTTTGGAAAATTACTTTGTACGCAATATGTTTAACGTGTTTGATGTATGTATAGTACAATCCGGAGTTTAAAGATGGAATTTTCTCTGGTACTTGTTTGTCATATCCGTTGTTTTTGGTTAAGAGGAGATATTTCTCTTTGTTGTCACTTTGGGTTTCAATATGGAAACCATTCTGACGGATATCTCTATAACTAAGTAGGGTACGTGTTGAATCGGGATACAAGAGTGCATCCTCAATTTCTAATTGTGTACCCACAGGGAGAGTGATAGAAGCGCGACCAGAGCCTACTACCGTTGCATCGCGTCCAGCGATTGTTAAAATATTTCCTTTTCTCCTTGTAAGGGTTAGGAAATATTTTGTGTCCCTAAGTATAGAGTTTGTGGTACCGCTATCCACAAAACATAATTCCTTCTCCATCGGATTGACTCCAAAAATCTATATACACAAAAGAAGAATTTGATGAAATTCTTGAAGTAATATATAGAATACATACAAACTTTATTTGATAATACCGAATGTGTTCGATATATGATTGTAGCATACAATCTTACAATATAGATGACAACATTATTTATATTACAACATAAAAATACTTAGTAGCTATGGAACTAGGAGTCTAATTGAGATCTCCAAACATGTCTTGAGAATGAAATTCTTCAAGTGTGTCCTCGGTGCACATGAGATCCTCCTTCTTTGTAGGGTTACATGTGTCTTTGAGTTCTTGAAGGAACTTTTGAGAACATCCGGCTTCATCATCGTTGGATGTGAGATTGAAGTGTGCTTCGAATCTCTTCTGTTGAGCATTCTTGCCTTGAGCCAAAGACTGGAGGTAGAGGTTCACAAGATGCTTCGGGGTGCGACATTTCTTGGTAGGATGGTTGTAGCAACCACACTTTTGACAAATCTCCTTTTTGTCAATTTTCTTACCAAAATTACCTTTACCTTTCTTGAATCCATTTGGTTTTTTCTTCATGTTGCGTTTGTGTTTACCTTTAAAGTTCTTTGAATGGTCTTTTGAACCATTGAACTTATTGTTATTTTGATTAGCATAAACTTCAGGAAGTGGAGCAGCCCCGATGGGACGCTGCTGATTATTCTTTAAAAGAAGTTCAGCATGTTTTTCTGCCTGAAGTATGCATAAGATCAAAATAAATTTGTTAATTTGCAGCCCGCCATTGCTGCTGTAGGACCCTGTCAGATGGGAGCAATGTAGAGAGAGTCTTTTCTATTTTGTCTGCATCTGTTGGTTTCTTCTCACAAAACCGCAGTTTGGGGCAAATAGTATGAAGGGCATGGTTATAGTCTCCAACTGTTTTGAAATCTTGGAGTCTAAGATGTGCCTATTCATGATTAGCCTATGGTAAGATAACAATTTTCTGTTGTTCATATCTATTTTTGAGGGCTAACCATAATGTAAGTGAATTCTCCTCATACAGATATTCCGCCTTTAAATCTGGATGTATGTGATTCCGTAATATGTTTAAAATGGAATATTTCACAACATCCGGAGGAATTTGATCTGTGGGAGGATTAAATATCACCCTTTCCAACCCACGTGTAGTGAGGTTGATCTTTAACTCCATAGCCCATGTAGGGTAATTGGTACCATCGATAGCGAGCGGCTCAAAATCTTTGGTAGCCATTGAAAACCTACATGAAAAGTACACTATAAAGAATTAATTTACATGAGGTAAATTAATGTGGATGATAATGTTGTAATAAAATACAAAATATGTGGAAAACAATATGAGTATTGTATTCCAAATGATTATATACCCAAATTAAATATAACATGTGGTTATATTTATAATATCGTATAATCATAATATTGCTGGTGAACACCAATTTATTGTATGGCATAGCGTACAAATAAATGTAGCAAAGTGCCATAAATTATGATTTTATGGTATTTATGTGAGATATAATTTTTTGCAAAAATTCCAAATTATTAAGTACAATGGTACTAATTAAATGGGAATTTTAAATTTGCTAAAGATAGCAAATTTAAATATGATCGCAATGCATATTGTAAATAAATTGCAATAAAATAATCCTACATATGTAAAAATTATATAAATGTGAATGCACATTTATTTAAATATTTACATAATTTTCAGGTCCTGTAGGGATTGAAATGCAAATTTATAACAGTACAAGTACAATTATAAATAACTAGAGGGATTATACTGCAAATTATACAACAGGAAATTATTTAAAATAAAAATTCTGTAATTTCCATGAAATACAGGGGGAAAACGCAAAATTACGACAACCTAGGCTGAAGCCCATTTGGCCTTTTGGCCCAGGTGGGGAGGTGGGAAATAATTGGGCCAAAGCCCATTTGAGGACAACCATATATAATGGAGGGGGAGTTAGGGTTTCCTAACTCCCAAACCCTAGTCACCAAATGAGTTGCCGCCGCCGCCGCCGCCATGGTCGCCGGCCGCCGCCGCCGCCGCCCACCGGCCCGCCATGCGAGCATGCCGAGCCTCCGGTCGCCGGCCTCTTCAGCGCCACACGCCGCCACGGCCAAGCCTCGCCTTCTTGCCGGCCACGGCCGCCACGCCGGAGGCCGCGCCGGCTGGGGACCAGGGCGCCTCCGGCCGCGCCCGCCGCTTGACCGGCCACGCCATGGGGCCTTCTTGAGGTCGCCCGGGCCCGCCGCCATCGACCGCCGCACCGCCGGTTGCTGCTACCGTCCGGTTGCCGCTGCAGCTGTGCCGCTGCCGCCGCCGAAGCGTCGCCGAGGCCGAGGCCGAGGGCCTCATCATGCGGTTCTTCGCGCCTCCCGTCATTGGGACCATGTCGCCGAAGCCGCCGGACGCCGCCGGCCATGCGTTGCGGCGTCGCCATCGTGGCCGGTTCCGCCCGGCCGCGCCATGCACCGGCCATGCCGGCCGCGCCGAAGCCCGGAGCCATTGCCCGGCCACCATCATGCGCCGGCCAAGCCAGCCGCCGAGCCGGTCTCCCCACTATTTGTTTGTTTTTTTTATGTGGATGAGAATGCATCCTCTGGGGAGGATGCATGTGTGGGGGTAGGGGTGCGGATCCGGAGACCGGGACGGCGATTAGCCACTGCGAGGCATCTTGGCCGGTCGCCGAAGGTCCATAGCGTGGAACCTTTGCCGGTGCAAAAACTCCGTGCGCCGCCTATGGACGACGACGAGCCGGCCGTGAGCCATGGCCGGTGGCGATGATGGTGTTCGTCGGACGTGGTGGTGGAGGCTCCTCATGGAGAGGGGCAAAAAGAACATGCAAGTTCTTGTGCAGGGAATCCACTAAAGCTAGGATATCCAGAAATGCTTTTTTTGTGGTTGTCACAAAGTGTCATTTACCTATTCTTTCTCTGTTTTCTACTTGTGTGAGAGCAGGGTGCTGATAACGTATTGCAAGAATTGTTTGAGACAAGATTGAGAGACAGAAAAAGTGTAATCTTTATTCTGATGTTTGATACAATTTATAGTACATGAGGGGGTGCCAGCATAAAGTAAAAGCTGGCAGTTAGACAGTTAATACATTGGGCAGCAGTTCTGTCAGTTTATTTCATAACAAGTAGAAAGATTTTAGGAGCTGGTGGTAGTATCAGCACATTTAAAAAGGTCAGCATGTGACCGTGCGAATGATTTAAATGGTCCTGCTTAGTCTCTTAATTTCATCATTTTTTAGTGTTTTGGTTGTTTTTTTGCTTTTTATCTTTACTCTTTTCTCTTATTACTTTACATTGTCTATAATAATATACTTTTTTAAATTTAATTACGTTGAAAATGTTACAAATAGCTACAATATTTTTTTAACCATTACAGTACAAAAAACCATAATCCTAAACTTTTTAAACCCCAAAATGAGCACCACTGTATGCCTGAAATTAAAATGCGTAGCACGCGTATTATCAATGGACACAGGCATACGGCCCACATTATGTTAGCTGCTGAAAACTTGACGAATTCCAATAGATAATTTCATCCCATCAACACACGTGAACAGGCATATCCAAAGAACAGGCATATCCAAATCCTTATCCAAATCCCTTGACATATCCAAAGAACAGGCATTTTCGAAGAGGCATTTAATGATCAAATCCCTCTCCCACCAAAATACTCCCATCAGACACAAAATAATGTTGTTTTAGGATGTATAGTCAAACTTTGTAAAATTTGGTTATTGATATCTTTTTTAATATTTACATTGAATGTATGAAAATAGTATGTATATGTTTGTTTCGAAAAAGAACTTCTATAAAAGTATATTTTTATTATGTTTTAGAAATCTATTATTGTAGAAATTAGTAATTAAAGTTATGTTTTGGAGATCATATGGATGTCTAAAACATATTCTTTTGTGATCGGATTCTTTTGTGGTCGGAGAGAGTACAGTATAACAATGCAACTCAAAAGGGAAGAATTCTTCCCTCGACAAAAGAACCAATCAAAACTGTAATGCAAGCAGCCACTCTCTCATTGTCCCAAATTAGCAAATTGATTCCTACTGCACAATGCCATATTAAAAAAAAAGGATCAAAATTTGGATCACCTTGGATCCACCTTCTCTGCCGCCGATCAGCTAGCGTATCGGCCGGTAGTAGCTGTACACGCTGTAGAAGGTCTGCGTCATGGTGAGCAGCAGCAGGAACACGCCGGCGATCACCGAGACGATCGCCCACGGGTTGCTGAAGTAGTTGTTCTGCAGGCTGGCGATCCAGGTGTTCCACTTGTAGTCGTAGTACCTGTTCACCTGGTCCGACAGGCCGGAGAGGTAGCTGTCGTTGATGTCGAACACCACCTCCTGGCACAGCCGGTTGAAGAGGTCGGCCACCTCGGCGTCACTGCCGAGCCAGTGCTCGATGATGCCGCGGTCGTGCAGGTACTTGACGTCCTCGGCGGAGTTGATGAGGTTGTCCATGAAAATGGCGTAGGAGGTGGAGGTGATGTTGTTGCCGCCCGGGGTGGTGATGTCCATGTGGCACTGCTCGAACGCGATCAGGTTGAGGAACAGCGACTTGGTGCCGTCGTGGATGAGGATGCGCGGGATCTGGAGCACGCCGTTATCGAACTTGATGTCCCAGAAGCGGTCCGTGTTGCGCCGCCGGCACCGGATGCCGGCCTCCCGGAGCTCCGACACGCAGTGCACGAACTGCTGCCGCCGCTTGTCCGCCACGCGCCGCAGCCCGGACCACTTACTGAGCCACAGCCGCGCCGGCGGCGGCGGGGTGGGCTGCAGGTCCGCGAGGAGGAGGCTGCGCCGGAACACGTCGAGGCAGTGGAGCATCGGGCCGGACAGGGGGTCGAACGCCGCCGTGGCCGCACCCTCGGCCCCGACGGAGGACTCCAGCTTGGACCGGTCCTTCCGGAGCAGCGGCGCGTCGGTCGGCATGAGCGGGTCGAAGAACCGCAAGGCGAGGCTGGCAACGGCACCGGTCTGCCCCGGGTTGCCGAGCTGGAGCCCGAGCAGGAGGTCAAGCACGAACAGAGGGATCTGGTTCTCGAGCAGGATCATGTCGTTGCGCACAGCGTGCATTGCGCCGCGCATGGCGAAGATGGGATCGTGCCGCGAGTAGCCCAGATCGTCCTCGAACCCCTTCCCGCCATCCAGCGCGCCGCGGAACAGCTCTAGCACGAAGGTCCCGTCCAGCACCAGGCACTGGACGAGCTCGGTTCTCGGCATCCCGGCGACGCGGCCGCCGTAGCAGGCGCGCACCCTGTCCTCCATCGGCCGCAGCGCGTTGAGGTAGGCGGTGACGTCGTGCCCCGTGCGCTTGAGGACGCGGTGCAGCGCGCGCCACTTGTGCCGCTCCATCTCCCGCAGCCGGCGCCTGCCGTGGTGGAGCGGACCGATGGACACCACCTGCGGCATGTAGGCGCGCTCGTCGCCCTCGCGGAGGGACTTGGGCACGCGGTACACGGACAGCCGCGCCCACGGGCACGCCGCCTCCTCGGCGCGCGCCTGCGCCAGCTTCCCGCGGATGGTGACCACCCATTCCGGGTCCTGCGGCTTCGGGCTATGCGCCGGCGACTGCACCTGGACCGCACCGGCCGGTCGTTCCCGTTCTTGGCGCGGCAATGCTTCTCCTCCCAGCGCGCCGTTGGTGAGCAGCGGCAGGTTGCGGGGCAGCAGCTGCCACTGCGGCAGCGCGCCGGGCGGCGGGGACTTCTGGAGGTTGGCGTCGACGGTCTCCTTGAGCTTGAGGGTGATGAGGTACCAGCTCAGGACGTCCTTGTTGAAGACGAAGACCATTGATGGAGGCTGGCGGCAGCTCGGGCGGCTGCTGGGTGGAGCGTCTCGTTGTTGCCAAGACTACTGGCCCCGGGATAGAGAGAGCAATCCAAGGCAAGCAATGTGTAACGTGTGCTGGTTTCTCACTAGGAAAGTTTTTAGTAGCTGGCGATGATTGATGAGTGGAAGTTTGTATCGTGTTGCTTGCTTCTTTCCAATCGTGATCGATGACTACCCCAACAATCTCGGTTACTTGCTTACGCAGTATTAGGGGTGAAAACGGATCGGATATTTCCCGACCGACCAAATTCGAGTTGGTACTAAATCCGATTGGTACCGAATCCGAAGAAAAAATATGGGTTAGGATATGGTAACAGCAATATCCGTTCGAATCCGATACATCTTAAAGTTTGATTTCAGATTAGTGCTACTATTTGACGTTTCAACAAGTAGGGGTACAAACGGCTTGGGTTAATCCCGACCGATCCGGCACCGAATCTGATTGGTACCGAATCCGAGTGTTACCGAATCCGAAGAAAAAATATGGGTTAGAATATGGTAGCAATAATATCCGTCCAAATTCGATCCGTTTACACCCCTATGTAGTATACATAGGAACCGTAAACCAACAAGACAATCAAGCAACAATGCAGAGGCAACTGGAGCGTTTTCTCCGGACCGGACGGCCTATATTCTCTCGTGCAGGTATTCTACGTCCAGTGGGCTGCAGGGTGAGAGCAAGGTAGGCTGGCTGGCGCCTGCTTCTGTGGGGGTGTGGCCGTAATCTTAGCTGTTGTTCAGTTGGGTTGAAATAAGTTGATTTATAACTGAAATTATACTGTAATTGATGGTGGTTTATTTGACATAATTAAATTCAAAAAAATAAAAATAGAATATATGTTAGATCATCACAGATAATACAAACGAATACAAAAAAAGAACCGACAAAAAAACTAAAAGACTAGAAAAAGATAAAATTTAAAAATAGTGAAAAATAAGTTAGAAAACAGAAGTTCAAACCAAAATATACGGGGCGTAGTTAACTCCTAACATCACGGCCAGCTGGCGAGTGGTCTAACCGCCAGTTTAAAACGCAGAAGTTTTTCTTGGTTTCTATAGAGAAATCCTGTGAAACTCCTCTGAATTTTTGGCCGACAACTAGAGTCACTTGTTTTGAAATTTATTAGCTAGAAACCAGCGATGCTGCAAAGTCCAAACCCTGGCGACATGCAAGATACAGCTAGAAAGATCAAACATGCGGTACTGGCGCACCAAAAATGTGAAGACCAGCTGGTGTCCTGCTGTCATTCTGCAGACGGTTCCGACTCGGCCAGAGGCCCAGAAACATCTTTCCTGGTGCTCCGCCTTCTTGTGAATTGTGGTGTACGTATGCAGAGATCAGTAGAAATGTTCAGTGGCCAGCGCTAGTTCGTTGTAGGCTTGTAGCAACACAACAAACGTGACTGACTTGGGCATAATATTTGTACGCATGCAGCTAGAGCTCGAAGTTGAGTCGTGCTTTTTTGGATCAGCTCAAAGCACGATCGGTCCGGTACGTGGCGGGCCGTGCCGGCACGGCACAAACGCTGGGCCGGGTCGGGCTCGAAAACCAGACCGTTGGGCGGCACGCGACGGCATCAGTGAATCGTGTCGTGCTTGGGCGGCACGCAGCACGGGAGCACGGAAGCACGAGCGGCACGGCGAGCACGAGCGGCACGGCGGCACGGGCGGCACGCCGGCGCCGGTGGCCGGGCCGCCTCGGCCTCTCCTCGCCTCCCAAGTCACCCTCCGTCGACATCTCTCGGTCATCCCATATTCCCCACAAGGCCACACCTATCACACATCACGAGCAAAGAGATGGAGTAGAGGGAGGAGGTGTCTGGGTCACCGGAGCTCGGACAGTCGGACGGGTGGACGATGGCCGCAGGAGGAGGAGCGGTGTGGGGCGACGGCATCCATCGATGACGAACTCGCTGTCGGGCATCCGCCGCTAGTGGGCTCGCTGTCGGAGTAGTCGAGGTCGCCGTCGCCATCGCTCGGGGAGGAGCCGAGGAGGTAGGAGGCCGGGAAAGGAGGAGACACTGGGAGGAGGGGCGTCGGGAGAGGCGCTAGGGAGGAGGGGCGACTGGGGAGGAGGGGCGTCAGGGAGAGGCGCACGGGGAGGAAGGACGGTGGGAGGAGCCGAGGAGGCGGCTAGAGGAGGAGGAGGCGGTGGGAGAGGGGCACCGGGAAATGGGGGAGGAGGGGCCGACCGGGAGGAGGGGCGACCGGGAGGAGGGTGCTGCCGGAGGGAGGCGGTGAGATTTGGGGAGAAGGGAAGGAGGGGGGCGGGGAGGTGGCGCAGGCGAGTCGGCCGACCTCGTCGGCCCGAGAGGAGATGAATCGGGAGGAGAGAAGAACGCGATCGGGAGAGGAGATGAATCGGGAGGAACTAAGGGCTCGATTGAAATCAGCAGTGCGCTAGGGTTATCGAGATTGGGGATAGGAGATTTTGCGTTTAGCCCTCCGGTTTTCGGTATTCTGATGAGGTCATTCTCCTTTTACTTTCTTCTGCTCGGCCCTCGAAGTCCGATTGCATCGCGGTTTGATCCTACGCACAAAAAATGGTCCATTTCGAGCAATTAATTATAGGAAAGCACAAAAAAATATAAAATGATACGTAAATATATATAAAAATGACGCATGTCAGGCGGCGAATGATTTTAGCGTTAGGTTTTAGATATTTTTGCGATTTAGTCCTTCAGTTTTGTCAACCGTTCACTTGTGTCAAGATCCGTGCAGCCTTAATGGTTATTTTCGGTGCATACTAGTTGGATGATATTAAATGCCCGACCCGTCTTGAGTATTAGTTCCTACGTTCCCGAGATTCCTGTTCCGAATTTGTAAATGAGGTTGCTAACCTCCTTTCCATATCGCCCCCTTCTAAGTTTAATCTAAGGTAATACGTTCATTTGGTTGATGAGTAGATATACCATGTACATACTCCATACTCCAAATTCAAGTACATCTATACTCCATACCCCTACTAGAAGTACATATGAGCTCCAAACTCCATTGTAAAGAGAGAACGTACGTAAGTTACATGCATGCTCCTTAGGTCGCCACCACCGAACCCTAGATATACATACGCCACAGTCCAATTTGCACCAAGATATACATACCATTGGACTAGATGACCAACTTTGAGGTGGAATGACATAAGACAACGATGTCAATTTTAAGTAGGTTTTTAATAAGACGGGTACAAGAGAAAGGAAGATGGCGGCCACCGCTACCATTGTCGCCATCGCTTTCGTCGTGTATAGTTACTTTGGGTTGGGTTTGGGCTAGCATGGCACGAACGCCAGCACGGTGGGTTTTGGGCCGTGCTTGAGCCTGGCCGAAAGCGAGATGGGCCGGCACGGCACGGCACGACGAGATGACTGGACCGAGCCGGCACAGCACGAAGCGGCCCAAAGCACGGTGGGCCTGGACCGTGCCGGCACGGCACGGCCCAATTCCCACCTCTACATGCAGCTAGCTTGTGTGCAAATGTATAAGCTGTATCCAGAAGTCAATACCCTACTAGTCAATAGAAAATCTTTTGGTTTGGAGAAATGGAAGGGAGTTTGTATTTGTACTAGTATGAAGTAGTCGGAAATCATGGGCGCCATTTTGATCTCCATCAATGGGCGTCATACTTTGCGGAGGGCGTGACGATGGTGAATGCGTTCTGTTATGCTCATATACTAAAAATCTAGTACTACCAAACATAATATTGCGTACAACAGATTGCGTTGATGTTCTTGTCTGTCTCTTCCTCAGCATTTCTGCGGCATTTTCTTTCTTTTCTACTTTCGATCTGAAGTTTGCAACTGGCCGCAAAGAATTACGATATTTCAGACTCAGATAGTTTGGTTTTCGACGGAGAGCACTTCTTGAATTAAAATAAAAAAGGAATAAGAAATTAACATCTAACTGCACGAGTGATTTTTTTTTGAGGAAATGAGCAGCACTTTACTTAAGAAACTGTCACACCCCCCCGGTTGCCAGGGGTGCTGCGAGGACACGGCATCCCGCAACTATTCACGCATGAACAGTTATGGAACGTCGCGCAAGAGTATACCATCACAGTTTACAGCAAAAGACCAACTTATATTACAAGATAAGGTTTATCAACCCAGTTTTACAGCAGCGGGCATTGCAAGCCCGAAATATATTACAACACAAAAGAATTTCCAGGAATTCGAGCGTATCTAAGACCTAAAACCACGGATCTTCATCGGGGACCAGCTCCTCAGGGGCTTCCTCGACAGAGCAGCCCTCACCAGCATCTTGATCATTTGATGTGTTCAACAAGCCGTGAGCTAACCAGCTCAGCAAGCCACAATGGAATCATATCCTAACTATTTGCACGGTTCTACAAAGGTTGGGAGTATATTTGGTTTATTACTTATGTGGATGCAGTTTTATTTGATAAATCTTTTGGAAGATCAAAACAAGACTACTTCATAGTTCACAGGGGTTTTCAAAGTTTGATTTACCAACTAATCAAGTTAAACATACTTGTGAAAACTACTTAAGCTTTGCAGTTGGAAATCACCCAAATGACACAACTCCATTAACCGGGAGCACGGCGTATTCGAATACCAAATGACACAGTGGCGCACCGGCGTCGGCCGAAATGGGCTCCCCGGCCCTGCGCGCACCTCGGGGAGGAAGGAATCGACCGGACTTCGGCTGGGCGGCGACCGACGACGAGCATAGCGGCGGCCGAAACAGGGAGAAAAGGGCGTCGGCGACTCGTGCGATTAGAATCCGATTGCTCGTCCTGGGAGCATCATCGGTCGCCCTTGAGCTCACCTGAGGCGTTGGCTGGGGCCGAGATGGAGCAGGGTGGGCTGGCGGCGGGAGCGTGCTCGGCGGTGAAGGGAGACTGCGGCGGCTCGGCTGGGAGGTCACTGGTCCGGCCGTGGGGATGACTTCGTGGTGTCCGGGCGTTGCTCCAGGCGCGGGGAATTGTTTCGGGGTGCGGCGGCGCACCGAGGAGAGCTGGCGCTGGAGTCGGCGAAGACGAAGCCCGCCGGCGGCCTACAGGGAAGGAAAAGCCAATTAGGCGGGGGAGGGGAAGGAGGGGGTAACGACGAGCTCGGGAGAGGCCCAATGGGTCCTGACGTCGACCGGCGGCGCTTGGCGGCGGAGTCTGCCGGCGGAGCTCACATGGCAGGGGGCGGAAGGAGAAATTTTGTGTCGTTTTTCGGTGGAATGAGGCGGTGAGTCCTTCGTTGCCACTTATAGAAGCCGGAGGGAGAGGGGGTCGGGGCAGAACGGGTGACGTCGCGCGCGTGGGTGGCGTCATCGCCGTGCGGCCAGAGCGATCGAGGACGCGCGGGAAAAGACTGAGTTCGTGACCGGGCGGTGGCTGCTCCTCCACGGCCGGCAGCGTCAGATGGTCGAGGACAAGCGGGAAGGACCGGACCATGGCGGCGCTGATGGCGAGGCGGGGAGGCGAGTCCCGAGGTCTGCCACTACCGGCGGGCGAGGGCGGGCGAGTCCGAGGTCACAACAGATTTAATCTCCGGCGCGGTTGGTGGCGGAAGGCGACGAGCGGCGGAAAGGGGCGGTGAGCGGCGGCGGAGACAGAGGGAGGAGGGGCGTCGCTGCCGGGGAAAAAGGAGAAGAAGAAATGCCACGGCTAGAGAGGGAAGGAGCGGCTGGGATCGAAGGGAAAAAGAGAACGGCCAAGATTGGCCGGAAATGATTTTTCGTTTTTTTTAATTCCAGATTTTAAGGGATTAATTTGGGTAAATCTTTTGAAGTTAAAACAAGATTTTTTTTCTTTTACACTTCTAAATTTTCTTTTCAAAAAGGGATGACCAAATAGAATCTTTTGATTTTATTATCATAAGCCTGTAAACTTACATTAGTACTAATTTCTGAAAATAGGGTGTTACACGCAGCCTGCAGGCAAATAACTCGGCACGAAGACGACCAACCTGGATATTTACGTTCTTGAGTTGGACGGCTCGGGATCACTCTCGGTGACAATAATCGGTCGCGATCGTGTTGGTCGCGATCGGGATCACTACTGAGTCGGGGAGATGGCTTTCGGTGGCATTTGCATGATGGGCTAGGCCCTGCATGCGGAACCGCTCTGTGCCTCTGCACCGGGCCAGTGGCAAAAGGATCACCTCCAAAAGAAAAAGAAAAGAGCGAACATGATATTGATCCTGACCTTCACGACAGAACCACTTCCTTGCAATAATTTCACCATCTGCCAGGTCCGTACATCTAGATTGATTGATTCATAAATCACACCACCATGTGCCATACAAGTGATGCCTTGTTCCTGAAACCTGAATGTTTTTGGTATTATTTCCATTTCATTTCCTTGAAACACTGCAGCTTTGGAGCTTTCGAATGCTCATTTTGGTCGAACTAGCCTTGCAACCTGCATCTGTGACTGGGAGGGATCTTCAGGAATCATGAAGATCCATATTCAGTACTAGTACGACTAGCACCATTAACTTTTTCCCAGTCTACGAGACTGTGATGGGGCTCCCGTGTTGGCTTCTTTTTCAGAGAACAAAAAGGGGCTCCCGTGTTGGCTTCTTTTTCAAAGAACAAAAAGGGGCTCCCGTGTTGGCTTCTTTTTCAGAGAACGAAAGGGGCCTCCGTGTTGGCTTCTTTTTCAGAGAACGAAAAGGGTGACAAGGACGACTCACGCGCGTGCCTGCCTGCGGCCGTTCTGAGGTGTGGTGACATCCATGGCATCAAAGGTGATTTTGGCGCGTAATTCCTTGTGACTTACAGATGTTGCTCACATGGACTGCATCGTGATTGCCATACTCTGACTTGTATGACTGTATATCCCTAATCCGTTGCATGAACTTCCAATCTTGGAAGAGAAAATCTTCCACAGGAGCTGCAAATTTGAGGCACTGCATCCATGAATGAGCAGCAGATGATGAAGAGGCCACGAGGGCATCCTTCTCGTCGCAACGGACAAGGTAGTAGCATGCCACGCGCCCACGCTGCTACGGAACACGACAGCGGAGCATGGATCGGACCAGTCGTCGCTAGATAAGCCGATAAGCATGTCCCATTATTTTTTTATTTTCAGTCGATTTTTAACTTCTTTTATTAATCGATACTATTTTCAGATCTAATATAATCGATGCTATTTATTAAACACAATAATTATAGTTAAAAATCACCAGTTACAGTACAAATAAACATATAAGTTTTATCTGAAAGAGGTGCCGTCCAGAAGCAAGATACTAACACCGTGCAAGTGACAATGATCTACTGAACTGGACAAATGGCGATAATTTTAATCGCAGAGTAAGTGTCCTCCTCACAATCACCAACACAAATATATATATATATATATATATATATATATATATATATATATATATATAAGCCTCTTTTCTACACCCGTGTAGTTACACCTATATCGTATCTCGCGTAACGGAGGGTATGTACTTGTAGTATACAAGTATTTAAGACCATCTAGGTGGTATGAATAATTTTTCAGAAGTGGTATGTACATTTTTTCGATATACTCCTTTTTATGCGCGTATATAAGGGTATTTACAAAATACGCTAAAAACTATGAACTCCTTTACAAGTTTTTCGTATGATTCACATTAGAGTATCTTATAATTAGTATACAAATATACTTAAAGTGATAAAGGAGTATTTCAAATTTGTTTAGGTGGTATATTAGAGATGGGTGTAACTACACCGGGTGTATGAAAGTATTTTTCCTATATATATATATATATATATATATATATATATATATATATATATATATATATATATATATATACTACTTGGTGTACAAAATATCTGGAGATAAAAAAACCCTCATCAAGGGTGATGAGACAGGATAAGGAGGAGCTTCCAGCGAAACAGAGCAGAAAACATCCAGTGATGCTCGCACTGGATTTTCAAGGCAGATAATGGCTGTACATGACCAACAGGTTACTGTGGGCCGCTCACCGAACACGACTTATGAAGCAAAAGATTCAGAATATTATTGTGATGTATTATTATAAATTTTATCGAGTGATCAATTAGTTTTATAAATATTGTATTTAATTTGGACTGTTTTCTGGAAGCGCCAGTAAAATTAGAAATACTGTAGGTATTTATGTGGTAGTACTGACGTTGTGAGCGTGTTAGTTCCGCTCTGAGTCGCGGTATATTTTTTCCAGAGAGATCCAGTTCGGGTTTGCTAGGTGCGGAAGTACCGCTTTAGGGAGCGGTAGTACCATAGTGCGGTAGTATCGGCATGTTAAGTGTGGTACTACCGATCTTTCTAGAAAAACAGGGTTTTGAGATTTGAATCATGGATTGAGTTGGGATGACCTGGGTCATTGGATTAAGGTTGCATTATACATATCTTGGCTAATGTAGGTCAAGTTGTGATAAACCTGTGTTTGAAAACGATTTCTTTGTCTTTAGATGTACAGGGTCGTTCAGAGCCAACAACGATGATTGAGGCTAGACTCATGAAAGAGTTGAGGTCCAGAATGATCGGGGATATGAGTTGAGACGGTGGGCTCAAGCATGGCATGAGAAAAACGAAAAATGTTGAAGGCGAGTTCGAACGGCAGGATGGTACCATATGGCTTGCATGGGCCAAGTGAGCCGTGGCTCGGTGGAATCAGGACGGGAGAGACTTGGTGACACGTGGCAAGCTAGTGGTGCACCTACATGTGGCAAGCATGACGATTGCTTGCAGTAGTTGGTGATGACCGGATCAAGAAAGAGTATTTTAGTAGTTTGACTAAAATACTGGAAACCATCTTGGATCAAAACTGCGACACATGGGCGATACGTTGGAAAGCGGTTTCGGTTAAAGTGGAGCTGGTTTGATCAAGATGGATCAAGACCAAGGATTTAGCAGATATGAACATATATGCTTTGAAAATAGTGCATAAGTAAACTTGTGTGAGTAAAATCTGTGTGTGTGGGGTTAACGGGTTTCCCTATTGTAATAATGGGTAGGATCCACTAAGGAAAATAGATGGCTAGTTGCGCACCTATAAAAGGGGTTAGGATGGAGATATGTAAGGTTAACCATCTAACCCATCTCTTGTGCTCTCTTCTCTACGTTTAGAGTTAAGGTTTAAGAGTGAGTACATTGGATGCTCTTTGTCCTCCAATGTGCTCTCTTCTCTTGATGCTTGGCTATGAACCAGGTACTGTTCTTGGAGCAAATAAGCTCTTCTCCTGAAGTTGCTTTGTAGCTAAATTTGTAAGAGTTGGAATTGTACAAGGTCTTCCCCTAATTTCTGAAAACTAGTTGAACCTTTCGTATGAGTCACCACCAGATCCAATAGATCCAATCTCATGTCTTGTCTTCTTCCCTCTTTCATCATTTTTCCAAATCGACTATTAACTATTTCATTTGCCATTTGACATCATGGGGAACCTTTTTGCGTGCTTCTACTTACCTTTTTATCCCCGTAAGGTGGTACTTTAAACGAGTAATACCACCACCTTCAATTTTCTTGTTGCAGTGAAGGTAAATTGTGTAATTTTTTACACCAAGTACGACCTTCCCATGTGACCAAGCAGGGTCCTCTGACCTCGCTAGAGCTAATACGGTTGCGGGTGATGATTCCACTGGTGTGGACGATGCCAAGGCCATAATTTAGCCGAATCAGAGAGAGAGAGGGAGACTAATAAGCACTAGAACTAGAAGACTACTATTACATTAATATATATAGACTACAGAGGCTGGCTTCTTAGTTCTTACCGTGAGCGCTGGCTACGACGATCTGCCATCGAAGGGGAAGATGGATCCCTCGCGTCCACAGTCGTCGCTGGTCACCAGCAAGTCTAACCCAAAAAATGCGACTAGGGTTCCAAAGAGTGGTTGCAATTCTTTTACCAGGCATCAGTACTGGGCTGGACCTTTGGGCCTGATTCAAATGAGAGGTCACTTCAATTATGCCCGATCTAGAACGACCAATTCCGCCTAAAATGCTTGGAATGGGCCGGTACGAGATTGAGCCTGCTGTGCGCCGTGTTGGGTACCAAGCCATTTTCGACCGGGAATAGAATTGATAAGCTTGCACCTGACAACGCAAAGTTCTAAAATATGAAGAACTGGAGTTCACGGATGAGTAACCCTGCTCGGCTAGGTTGAAAAATAATGATTTATGACTGAAATTACATTGTAGTTGGCTGAAATTACACTGTAACTGAAGGTGACTTATTTGACGTAATTAAAATTTTAAAAATAGAAAAAAAATATATTAACTCATCACGAATAATACAAACGAATACGAGAAAAAAGAATCGGTAAAAATACTAAAAAATACCAAAAATTCAGAAGAAAAAAAACGAAATTTATGAGCGGGCTGAAGTGACAGGATTTCGCTGCGCAAAACTATAAATGCAGTGACGCCCAGGGGGACAAAAATTGAACGAACGCACACCTCCCCGAGTAGATAGCACGAGGGCAGTATCCGTGCCGAAGAGGAGCATCCGAAGCAAAACGCACAGCGAAAGAAATGGACAAACCGGCAAGCTTCACGTTTTGGATTAATGGCACTCAGGCATCCGGCACCGGGCGAGACCCCAGCGGCATTTACGCCCAGCAACCGGTACAGTACTAGTAGTAACAGTGGCAGCAAGTGACCAGCCGAAGACAGCACAACTTTGAACGGCACATCAGGTCCACGATAGGGGTGTCCGGCTGTTCGTGTCCGCTAATTGGACAGCATGACCCTCAAAGTTTTACTATATGCATCTTCTGTGGACTTCTAGTTCTAGGGAGCATTTTCTTGGACAAGTTTTGCATTGCTCCTAATATTTTATGTCAGTCAGTCTTGGTGCCTTGTTATGTTTAGTTACGTAGTATTAAAGCCGATAATGTCCTAGTTTGACCAACCAGTTGGCACATTTGTTTTGGTAAAATCTCTTACTGCCCCCCTTCACTGTTTGATCGATTTGCTATCAGTTTGAACAAATATTCGTAAGTACTCCATCTTTTCTCTGTCAGAAAGGGCAACCCACAGTGTCAATTTCCAGCCCCTCCATGACAAAGCAATGAAGCATAGAACAGTTCAGCATTGACCACAAGAAGTCCTTGCTTTCAGCTCAGAGAATTCTGTAACGTGTATGCAAGTCATAACACACGCACAACACTAGACCTACTCGACAGCACCTAATAATAGTTTGACCTACTCTTGACAGCTCCTAATAATAGTTTTCTTATGGATCAGACAAAAGTACAACAAAGATATCATTATTTAGATGGGTGAGGAGCTGAAATGGCCCAGACAGCCTCATTTCCTTCTACCTCCTCCCCTTTAGCCAACAATGCAAATCATTTACTTACAAAAGGGGGAAAGGATATTCTTATCAACTTCCATCAGCATAACTTCTAAATCTGACAACTATTTGAGACACAAAACCACAGCTGCATTTTCAAATGTTGCTTGGCCGCATTTGTTACAAGGCTATTTTCATCTGTTAATTACTCCATCAACAACAGGAAGGTTGATACGGCAGCAACTAACCCAAGGAGATATACCCATGTATTTCATTCGTACAAACATTACACTGTAAAATATCTATGACCGGATTAAATATAGACATTTCAAACGGAAGAAATATCATAAATGATTGATGCTCATTTCCGCTAACTTCACTCTTTAGAAAGAATATTATGTATTAGTTGCGAGTGACTCAGTTCTGATTGAACTCATTTAAGTGCTTTACTATATAAGACATCAAATACATGGAGTCAGCATACCACCTACCGCAGCAAATTAAGAGTTTGTTCTTTTTTGCTTCGGTTTATGGCTTTTGAGCTGTTCGTGAGAGAGAGAGTACAGAGTAATAGAAACTCGTATGCAGTTTTGGCCGATATAAATAAAGCCGTTATAATGTGTATTACAATCAACTTATAGACACCGTCTTGAAAAGATACTCCATTTAAAAGCTAGTTACTGCAGAAAAGTCAAACAACAGCTTTTAGAAACTGAAAAGAAAAGGCCCTAGACCTCCAAGCAACAGCTAGCATATCGCTATCCAAGACCTTTTTTTTAATAATTAACAATAGCACTTGGCTACCTTTTTTTTAATAATTAACAATAGCACTCGGCTTAACGTATGAATTACCTTTTTTGTTTAGAATACACCATTTCATTAGCATAATACATGGATAACAAGATAGACGAAACTGAATAAGAACCGTCTCTGCATAAACGAGGAGACAAGTTTCAGTTAGAGCATCCACAACATGACCATTTTTTGGCCTCTAAGAAGAGAGGTCTTGAGGCTGCCTCCAAACACTGCACACCAATTTGACTGGGAGGCAGCCTCTAAGCAATAAAAAACTTGCATGGCCCCACCTGTCAGTTGAAATGGATGGTAGTTTAAGAAGAGATTGAGACAGATGGTAGTTGGAGTAGGGAATTTTTCTACTTTTTAATTATAGCTGTGGACTCCATTTTACTAGCAGTAGCAGTATCTACACACTGTAGAAAATTGCGCTAAGCTTTAGAGCTCTAAACACTATGGATGCCCCTTATGCATATTTCTTTCTTCAAACCTAACGGAGCCAGACATACTATACTACTGTGCATACCATATGCCAATGTTGTTGGCTACCATCCACAGTTAACTATACCGTTGTGTTCGACAGTGATAATAAGAATTTTTAGTACTGATGCTACATATACAAAGAATGGCAGCTCCAGATTTCTCAATTCCAATCAACCAAATAAAATAAAGAAATTGAACCATCTAGATAAGGATGGAAGCATGCTGATCATCAGCAGATTTTATAATAGAGCAACGAAAGAAACTACTGGTGATGCAATTAGCACAACAGTAACATACGGAAATATCCATAATGGTGGTTTTGCATGGACTGGCTAAGAAATGTAATAAGCTAAGGAACACAGAATATGAGATTAGAAGCAATAAAGCAGTAAACAGGTTCATCAAGTTCCATCTCACATCACATTGGCAGAGGATTGCCAAACCTCCTCCTGAGTGCTGACATGACGCTCCTCATCCTACTATTCGCCTGAGAAGCAGAAGATTGCGCACCAGCAGCGTTAGTCAGAATGTCCATGCCCGCCATCTGGTCAGTCAGCTCTGTAATCTGCGTTTGGCCAGTCTCCTGGGCACCACTTTCACTTGCACTCCCTGCATCGTGCTCCAACACGATATCCAAGCTGATCGAGAACGATTCCCCCCTGGCCACCTTCAGGTGCTCAACACATTCGTATGATACTCCACGGCATCTCTTCAACTTCACCTTGACCAGACTGGGGCAGCCCCCATTCAGTGCCCCCATCCCACGGTCCGAGACTGGGCATCCCTTGATGCAAAGCTTCTTGAGTGCAGCACAGCGCTCAGCCAGGCAAATGATCTCATCATCCCCCACAGTCTCGCACCCACAAAGCGCGAGACGCTCCAACACACGGCAGCGCTCACCAAGCATCCGGAGGCTCTGCGCCGTGGGGTTGACCCCGATCAAGACGAGCTCCTGCAGCTCCAGGCAACCTCGTGCCACGGCCATGAGTCCATGATCTCCAATCCGGTTTGTGCGCCAACCATCGATATGTAGCTTGCGGAGTTTGTGGCACTTCTCTGCAACACTGATTATGCCTGCGTCAGTGCATTCAGGGGCCTTGACAAGGAACAGCACCTCCAGATTCGTGCATGCCGAGACCGCAGCGAGGCCGCGGTCGCCGACCTGGAGTTTCTCAAGGTGGAGCTCAACAAGGCCTGGAGCACGCGCGGCGATGACCTCCAATGGCAGATCCCAGGCGCCAGAGCACCGCAAGATCTTGAGGGAGCGGAGGTTCGGCGAGGAGGCAACCAGCGGCACGAAGCAGAGGGCGCTGTACAGATCCTTGAGGCACACCGACCGCAGCGACGAGGCGGGCGGGAACAGGATCTCCTCGGTGATGGCGGTCGCGGCGCTGGCCGTGTCAGGGAGGCCGCGGAGGCGCTTGACGGAGAGGTCCTCGAGGAGGGGGCACAACCGGAGCACGGCGACGAAGGCCTTGGGTCCGAAGGTGAAGGACGCGATGGAGAGTTTGCGGAGCACCGGCGCGGCGGCGGCGAGGGACGCGAGCCCGGCGTCGGATAGTTGCCTGAGCCCCCGGAGCTTGAGCCTGGCGAGGCGTTGGGAGGGCAGCGCAGCGGCCACGGCAGCGGCGCCGTCGTCGGAGAGGCTGTCGGCGCCTGAGCCGCGGGCGCAGCGGAGCGCGAGCTTCGTGACGGCCGTGAACCGCGCGAACAGCCTCGGCGCGGAGTAGCCCAGCGCGGCGCGCGCGTCGAGGGAGAGACGGTGGCGCGTGGCGGCGTCGACCTCCTTCCATCGCGCGCATGTGATGGAGCACGCGTTGCGGTCGGCAGGGGAGAGCGACGCGAAGACGAGCGTGAGGATCTCGTCGGGCAGGTCCTGCGTATGGTCACGTGCGGGCGGGGGCGCCACGAAGGGGGTGCTGCTGCTGCTCCCGCTAGCCGGCACGGGGGGCATGGGCATCGGCGGAGCCATGGAGGAGAGCAACCTACGGCGCGGCGGGGAGGAGGGGCTGGACCTGAAGAGGGAGGAGGAGGGGGGACTGGGCGACTGGCCCATGCTACGACACTATCCCCGGGATGGGTGGGGAGGCGCTGGCCATGCGGGTGGATGGGATGGATCTGCCGATCTGGGCCTGCGCGCTGGGGAGACGAGGAGGGGGATGCGTTTGTTTAGGACGGGAGGATATGGGGAAAGTATGCGTGAGGAATGGATGCGTTTTTTTTTGGTGCGACACATGTGTTTTGGTTTGAAATTTTAAATTTTAGTTATTTATAACAGAGAGTACGGAGAGAGATATTCACGTGTGATTTTAGTTGATATAGATAAATTTGATATAATATCTCCTACAGTCAATTTATAGACTCCGCTTTAAAAAGATACATCGTTTGAAAACTAGTTGTTGTAGTATAGACTAAAAGCCATAAGTCTAAGAGAATCTAGCCATGGCTTGGGGAGGAGGGCTTTTTTCCGGTGGTTGTGGCCGTGCCGGGTTGGCTGTGGTTTGGTTAGGTGAATTTCCACAAGGACGACCCGTTAGTTAACAAAGCGGGCGGGGCGAAAACTCATCTATAGCCTTGTGATAACCTGATAAAAATAAAAAAAATATTATTTTATTTATATAATGTAGATTTTAATATAGAATATGCATTTTTATATATTTAGACAAAATGTGTATTATATATTATAGTTTATGTTTTGAAACTATATTTTTATGAAAAAGTATACATAAAATCTTTGTGTCCTAAATAGTTTGTTGGAAGGGGAAAAACCACACATTCATGATGCAACACCACCAAACAAGCATGAGCCGGTTGAAGCTCCAAACACAAAATGTATGAGCCCTTCCACCGCTAGTCAGCTACCACTGGTAGTTACGACAACGTATAACTGCCTCGGCATGGAAACCACCTCCGGGTGAGATGGTGGCGTGGTTGATGTACGACTTCACTCTGTTAGGTTTAAATTCTGGTAGCTATAGTTTGTTCAGAGGTAGTGAAGGAGCCAGAGTTTGGTTACACCCCGAACTCAGTAGTGGAATGATCTAGACTATCTGAGTTGAATCATAAAAATATTACCCAACTTGAATTGGATTTACCCAGGCTGTACACTAGATATTTTTCCACATCCCAGACTAAATCCTATTCTGTCCGGGGTGTGGCTCCGCCCCTGTTGAGAGGTATATGAACTTGACAAGCAAAGGAGGATGCTGTTGGCAGCAAAGAATTGATGAGACGAGGTATTGTCAAACTCTTGCCCATTGTCACAATGAAAAGATTTGATCGCAGAATTGAACTGAGTATGGACATAAACGTGAAAATGAGTGAGGCAAGGAAACACACCAGATTTTTTTTGCGTAAAGGGAATGTCCATACTTAATGTGTGAAATCATCAAGTACGATAAATAATACTTGAACCCGAAAATGCTTACAATAGGGGATGTACATACATCACAGTGTAGCAATTCGAAGGGAGTGCCAGTGTGTGAAGAAGAACTAATTAAAAGGAAGCCGCACTTGGCACCCTAACTCGCTGGCACGACAGAGAGATGAGCCTGTTTTATTGCATGAAATGGCGGCAGAACGGAGGAGAACCGATCGACATGCTGTGCTACCCTGGACGGCCTAACCAACGATGCCATGTGTCAGTGTTGACGACAGCGGCAATGAGGGCTTGATCCATGGCTTTATTGGTGCCGAAACGAAGGGGGTTATAAATCCCTGACATTATTGCAACTTAGCATCTTAGTCCGGGATCAAAGATCCTTTATAGAAATACCAAAGGAGTCAAATTCGACAGAGCAAAGATTGTCAGAGGTAAACTTAGGAACGGAAATGAGGTTTTTAATAATTTGAGGAGAAATAAGAATGCTGTTGAGAGAGAAGGAGTGGTTGCCGGAGGAAAAGGATAAAGAACCATAGTGAGTAATTGGCATAGAAGAACCATTGCCGAATGCAATGCGAGAGGAGCCAGAAGTGGAGGAAGAAGAGAGGATACAATGGAAGGCCACTACCGCTGCATGGAATGATCTGATTTGCACTGACATGGAATGCTCAGATATGATCCACAATGATGCGCCTTGCCCTCCATGCATACTTGCCATATACACTTTAATGGTTCTGTCGAATAAGTTACTCTTGGAGTAGCTTTCAGAATTTTCACTCGTCAGACAACTACAAACCCCAACCTAGACAGAGAAGTTACCCAGAAACATGTTGACTAGCTTTGGTTCAGAAATTTATGCGGTGATCTTTATCTCTACAACTCAGGCCAATACAGATATAAGCCCTTTTCTAAACGGTTTCAGTTTCTACTTTTTAATTTTGTTTTTTTGGTTTTTTGAATTTTCTTTACTTTTTTATTTCTTTGTACATTTTTTGTTTTTTAAATTTTCTTTACTTTTTTTTATTTATTTGTATTGTTCATGGTGATATAATTTTTTTTAAATCTAATTATTTAGAAAAAATTAATAAAAGCTATAATATATTTTTTAGTCGTTGTAGTGAAAAAATCCAAAGCCAAGAGGTGGAGTCAGATCTAGTTAGATCTTTCTTTGCAGTTTACTACGAATTCTTTTGCTCCGTGCTGCAGCTTTACTGAAAAGAACAGCTTCTCATACTCAGCGGGGCGCACTAGTCCCAGAAGAATAACAGAACAAAAGCAATGATATAAGACGATATGAAAAGAAGATCATAATCATGTAAGACAAAGGGCATGTTTTTTTATAGCTTTTGACTTTGGTTTTTGGTTTTTTTACAGTAGCTAGCTTTTAAACAGAGTGTTTTTTTAAGATGAGATATACTAAGTTAATTGTAATATATATTGTACCAATTTTATTTATATCGGTAAAAACCACACATGAATTTCAGTTATTCTATAATCTCTCATATAAACAGCTAAAAATTATAAACAGTAACTAAAAACCATAAACTGCAGCGACAGAAGAATAGGGCAAAAGTTGTTTGGCTGCTCAGAAAAAGAGGCTGTCCTTGGTTGCTTTCAGCAGAATACTCCGCAGCTTATCCCGTCAAAGAACAACTAGCACTCGAGTAATCATTCGCCAGGAACTTTCGAGGCATCCTAACGGCAAGCTTTCTGAATCGCCTTGGCGGTGTCTGCGCTAATTAAAGCGACCGCAATCTAAAGTACACACAGTGTCTTTCAAGACCAAAGTAGTTCTTATACCCTGCTCAATATAGCTTATAGTTTAAAGCTTAAGTTTATTTTTGCACTATTTATAGTTTCATCTTTTTCTGAATTTTTGACTTTTTTGAGTTTTTTTGTCGGTTCCTTTTTTTTCTCGTATTCGTTTGCGTTGTCTGTGATGGGCTAACATATTTTTTATATTTTTCAATTTTTAAATTTAATTATGTTAAATAAGCCTCTCTCATTCTGATGTTTTTTCACCACCACAGTGTTTTCGACCATAAGCTTTCACTTTCGGTGACCGATCACCACCTAATTAATTACCTGCCCGAGCAGAGAAATGGCGATGGTGAGCCAGTTGCACACCGGTGAAGATCGCTGGCGGCAAGCGACCGCACAGACGAGCTCAGGGGAGTATGAGGGGTTTGCGAGCTTCTTCCATGGATGAGCTTCAGTTGGCTGGTTTCTTCTTCCATTTTTGGGGTTTGCAAGGTCTAAGGTTCATCAGAGGTGGTCTGTGACGAGAAGAGCTCACCAGAGGTTTTCCATGGCACGGTTGAGCTATGGTAGCTAATCGGCAAGGCTATGGGGTGTTTGAGCATCTAGGTCTAACTAGGAAGCTAATGACAGTGGCCGCTTTGGTTCTAATAGCTTGAGATGAGTTGTCTATGGGGAACTAGCTCGGACGGCGACAGCGAACATTATCGACGGCTGAGGGGCTAGGGGAGGGGTCAGCATTGGGTTCGTGGTGGCCTGAGGGTGGTACGTTTGTAGGGAATTGGGAAATGACTGGCTAGGGTAGAAGATTGAGTTTGAGTCCCCACCGACGTAAGGCACAGTGGTGGTAGTGGTGCGAGGCCGAAGGTGGGGAAGAGAGGCTGTTAGAGTGAAATTGAGAGCTAAATGAGCTAAGTTAAGAGCTAAATGAGCTAAGTTGTATGCTAGTAGGGCTTTATAGTGAAGGTAAGGCAGTGGGAGAGGAGTGCAATCTTGGTGGTGGTGACACGTGGATGGTGCGGTGGCAATCGGGCAAGTTCGATGGTGAGCTGACATGCACGCTGGAGCTGCGAAGATGTGATGCCTCACAAGAGCTATGGTTCACATTGATGAGCAGAGCATGGGCGTGCGCATGCGTTGTCTACACAAGTTATGGGCGGCGCCAGTGGCATAGTCAACCTGTCAACGGCGGGGTGCGCTAGGTGAGGATGATGGGAAGGCGACATACATTGTAGGTTCGGTCGACACGCTGACAAAGTGTCGACAGGACAACAATGTCGAAGCGGCAAGTGGCACTTGGCCACGTGGCAAAGGGGAGAAGGTGGATAAGGAAAAGGTGCCAGCGAGAAGGAAAAACGGTTAGGACCGAAAAGGAAAGCAGAAAAATGAGGAAACTTGCTAAATTAGAAAAGAAAACCAAATTCGGCTGAAATTTGAAGAATTTTAAAAAATTTGAAATTCTAAGGTGTTTCAATGTTGACTAGGACCACGTCGGTCTTGCGGCAGACCGAGATGAGCCGCTGGAAGAAGGCCGTCCAGGGGTCCGCCCCGACGCAGCAAGCATGTACCTTGGGATCTGCGTGCGGTGGACGACGTCTTCCGGGAAGTCGACCAGCAGGAAGTCATCGTCAGCCGTGAGGGTGTGCGGGAGGTGCTCCCACACGGAGAAGAACACGGCGTTGCCGAAGGCGCCTCCCGGGAGGAACAAGGCGTGGAATGCACCCCGCGCGCGTGACTTCGGCCATCCATGCAAAGAAGGTGTCAGCGATGATGCAGACCGGGGACCGGATGCCGGAGACGAAGCCCTCGAAGGTGGGGCGAAGGGACTCAGGCGCCTGGAAGAAGGTGATGAACTGGTGCACGTGGAGTGGAGGTCAGGGAGGGACTCGGTGTTGGGGGGCAGGCCGTGATTGGCGGGCACAAAGGGGAGCGCATGGAGGCAGATAGGAGGGAGGAGAGGTGGCGGGGAGGAGAGGGAGCTAAGGAGGCATGGGGTGGAGACGGGGTGATCGTGAGGCCCGGGCTGAGCACGTAGAGGAGGCCGGCGAGGCAGAGGAAGGCGGAGATGTGGCCGTACGCGAGGAAGGGAAATACGACGACGTGCGGGCTCTTCCGCTCCCTCTGCGGCCGTGGTGATGGGCAAGCGAGTGATGCTGCCGCTGCGCTGCTGTGACAAAGGCAGAGACTGGCTGAAGTGCCAGAAGCACGGAAATGGCAGAAGTTTTAAGTTTTGAGAGACACTAGCATACAGAATGAAGGAACAGTGCTGAAGGTGAACACAATGTGACGCCTCCACACGCGAGAACGCAAAAACCACCTCGTATATAACGTGAACACGAATACAGACTCAGCAACTACTTCGGACTCAGAAACAGTACTTATATACGTATACACGGCAAGGGCACGTACACATATACGGACTCATACGGACTAGACTTCTACGTATACAGCAAATATGCGTATACGTGTACAACTCAAATACGTCTAAAAAACATGATTAAAACTCTAACATGTTGTCACCCAGACGAAGCTGAACCAAGGATTTACAGCTGGTGATCCCATGAGGAATGTTCCCAGTCAACTTGTTAGACCCCAATTTCAACAAAATAAGGTTTGAGTGCCTACAAAGATCTTGAGGTATCTGCCCAGTAATGTTGTTATTTGAGAAATCCACCACCCAAAGCCGGCTATAGATGCCAAACCTTGGAGGTATGTCGCCTGATAGCATATTGTTGAATAGTTGCAATTGGATTAGTTTGGTCATGTACTGAAATCCGACTGGAATTGGGCCAGTGAGTGAATTGATTGAGAGATCAAGCTTACTCAAGTTCTGCAATCCACACAACTCTGTAGGAATAAAGCCAGTAAGCTTGTTTTGGACGAGGTAGAGTAAATACAAGTCTCGTATGTTGCCTAATTCCTTTGGTATCCCTCCAGTTAAGAAATTATCTGAAAAGTCAATCTCTCCCGCAAGAGAAAGATTCCCAATTTCAGATGGAATTTTACCATTTAATGAATTCTTGTAAAGGTATAGTTTTTGAAGATACTTGATGTTCCCAATTGTTGCAGGTATAGGACCAACTAGATCATTATCATAAAGGCCAATTATCCTGAGATTTGTACAGTTTCCGATCTCTGGAGGAATAACACCAGAAAGCTGATTTCCCCATAGGATTAGGTCTGTCATGAGACCCAATTTCCCAATCTCTTTAGGCAAAGGACCTCCTAACATGTTTAGTGCAAGACCAAACACGACCAGGTTTACGCATTCACCTATCTCAACAGGAATGTTACCAGAGATAAGATTCTGACCCAACCGGACAGTCTTCAGGTTCTTGAGCTTGCCAATAGTATGAGGTATAGAACCAGAGAGATTATTGCTGTACCCTACCAAGTCCTCAAGTGATGCCATATTACCAATCTCATCAGGTATTGGACCATGGAGCTTGTTATTGCACAGATTACATGTGGCCAGCATAGCCAGCTTCTCGAGCTCAGGGGGGATTGTACCTTGGAAATTGTTGTTGTTCAAGTAGAGCCCCACCAGTTTTGAGCAATTCCCAATCTCCGCAGGGATAGTACCAGAGAAACCATTGAAGGATAGATCGAGGCTAGTTAGCTCAGCCAGACCGCCAATGCTCGGGGCAACGGTGCCCGACAGGTTCATGTTGCTGAGGTTGAGAGACACCACCGCCGGCCTGGACGCCGACGAGCAGTCCACGCCCTTCCACCCGCACGGCAATGGATCCCTCGGGTTCCAGTCGTCAAGGTTGTGGAAAGTGTCAAACATCTGGCTCTTGAGATCCAAGAGAAGCCAGCCTTCGTCGTTCAGCCCCTGGGAGCCGGAGGCCAGCAGAAAGGCCAGCACCACGCCGAGCTGAAAAACCCAGGGCGTTGTGGAGGCCGTTCCGGAGCCCATCCCCCCTTGACAAATCAAGAAATGCTCACAGCGGAACAAGCGCCAAAACCCTTGCTCCCACCCCCACCGCAACCGCCGGGTTGCGCTCTGCTGCCGACTCCCGGACCGTACGAACCGCGGGCCGGACGCATCCACGGGCGGGAGGAAGGAATGGGCGAGGAAGATATCGGTGGATGGACGTGTCGTCGTGGAGTGGAGAGAAGAGGAGAGATGGTGGGAACGAAGAGGGGAGGAGACGAATGGAGCTTCCCTATCCCCTTCTCCCTATTCCCTCAATCTAAACCACTCATATCTTATCCAATGGTTAGTTTTTTTATATATTTTCACCATTTGCCCATCCATAATAAATAATAAAAAATACAGAAAAAATAAAATTTATTTTTTTATTATAATTTTTTTAAGATTTGACGCCCCTTCGACGCTATTTAAGATTTGACAAAAGAAGACACAAACAACCGAAGAAAAACAAATAAAAGACGAATAAGAAGAGGGAAACAAAGACATATTATGGAGAATCAAGCAAGATCTCCTGACCACATAGTAGATTACAGGGACAAGAAATAACATTCTAGGGCTAGTAGTATCTCCTTTATAATCTCTCATCGAGAGCATCTTATAACGGTTCACATAGCAATAAAGATTATCTCTATTCTCCTAAATTCTTTTGGTGAACTTAGCCTTTTTTTCTTATAATTCGTAAGATCGATGATTTGATCATCGACAGAGACGTCGATAGATAAGGTTGTGTGGCTGTGGGTGTAGTGCTCTCCTGATGGGATATGGACTAAGGAATAACTGCAGTGGGCAATGTCTAATGCATCCAGACGCCTGAGCCGTGTCAATACGAATTGGCTTTGACTTCTCTAAGCAGAAGTCAGAAGCTAAAGACAATACGAATTGGCCCTTAGTTTAGTTTATGTACCAATCTTTTATGCTATGGGACAGTTTTTAGTTATGACTTGTGACTTTTGTATGTGTTTTTTGGATAAGGTGGATGGTGGAGCCGTTGTTGTGAACAGTACATACGGTTTTGAACTCAAAAGTTCGTTTAGAGAAACAGCTTCAAGAAATTGTTTAAAAAAACCGTTGTCTATTTTAGCTTCCGTAGAAGTGCCATAAAAAGCGAAAAACACCTCCGCTAGTTTCGGCTTCAGCTTCTGACTTATTTTTTATTATTCATAAATTTCGTCTTATTCTGAACTTTTGGCTTTTTTGAGCTTTTTGTCGGTTTTTTTCGGTATTCGTTTGCGCTATCCGTGATGAGCTAGCATATTTTTCTATTTTAATTTTTTTTAAAATTTAATTACACCAAATAAGTCATCTTCAGCTATAGTAAAATTTTAGTCGCTACCGTGTAATTTTAACCATAAACCACAGCTTTTCAGCGGGGCCGCAGCCAGAGCCAGCGAGAGATGCTAGTACTACTACTAGTGCGTTGTTGCTTATTCCTATTCGGCACGTGACAGTAGGCTGGCCGGGGCTCCGTGGAGGTCCGCGTGGCGGCCGCACAGAGCGACGTCTGCAGAGTGTAGCCGTTGCGCTGCGTCGTGGATAGGAGGAATATACGGCCGGGCCGGGTTTAAGTCAGCTACTCCTGCTGCTTTGTGGAGTTTAGTTTACGTAATGTGATACTACTACTCATGGCGCGTGTAGATCGATTTGGATGGTTCTTATCTAGTTCTTGCTTGGTTTAGAAGATGTGATGTGGAGGCAGATCAGGAGATGGATGTTAGCAAGGGAATGTTTTTAGTAAGGTGTGCAACCACGGTTCTCTCAGAAGAGATGGATGAAGCTACAGATATGGAAGATGTATTAGAGTAGAAGAAACTTGTACAGATTCCATGGTATCAGCCATAACCCCAATTGTGTACTGTAATCCCTCTAAAGAATGTGTACCAGATCCTTGTCTCGATGGACGTTTCTTTAATTGTGTATAGGTAAATTTTTTTATAGGCGATTTCCGATATTACGAACAGGCCGCTTATTTGATTTTGGACTAGTGAGAACTGTTATTTTTCTTGTTTCATAGATCAGTGGAAGAAAAGCAGAAAATATGTCAACTCAAGGCTTTGCCGGAAAATAGCTCGGTAGGTTGCTGACCAAGTATGACTAACCCTATCATTGTGGTTCATTCATTATCCATATAATCGGCTAGAAAAGATAAAAGTTTCGGCCACCTAATATCTTCCATCACTTTTAAGATCATGGTTAATATCTCAACATGTTATCTCTTTGAAATCATGGTGTGAAAGTACGTAACCAATATTATATGATGTTAGAGTTGTAATCTTATATGACGTTAATATCTCAACCGTGGTCGTATACAAGTCCAGGTCGTGGTCGTATGGGAGTTTGGGTCGTGGTCGTATACGAGTCCAGGTCGTGGTCGTATACGAGTTTGGGTCGTGGTCGTATACGAGTCCGCTCCACAGTCGTAGTCGTGTCCAAGTTTGTTTCATAGTCGTAGCCGAGTACGAGTAGTAGTCGTAACCGAGTCGGAGTCGTGGAGTAGGGTATAAAAGGCAAAGCCATGTAACCGAGAGGGTAAGACGAGAAAAGTCGAGGGGCGAGAAGGGCGAGAGAGGCCAAGGTGATCGGTATGATCGAGAGGCAAGAGAGAGAGGACGATTAGGGTGATCGTAGAGATTTGTGTAATCGTGAGAAAGAAATAAAGAAGAAAAGAGATGTTTGGCTCTGAAAATCTATCGAGTTCTCTATGTTCTCAGACGTGGTCGTAAACGACTTACGACCACGGTGAGCAGGGGATCGCAGGTGTGGTCGTAAAGGAGTTACGACCACGATAATCGAGCAGCAGACATGGTCGTAATGAATTACGACCATGGTGACAGGCGAAGAGCGTCCGCAAGAGCAGCAGACGTGGTCGTAAGGAGTTACGAGCACGGTCGTGAATCGAGAAGACGTGGTTATAAGTTGTTACGACCACAGCGGGGAGATATGGTCGTAAGTCGTTACGACCACAGCTGGGAGACGTGGTCGTAAGTGGTTACGACCACAACGGTCGACAGAACCACTGTGTGGTCGTAAGAAGTTACGACTACGGTGATCGACCGTGGTCAAAGGAAGTGCAGCGCAGCGGCAATGAACATGGTTGTAACTTCTGCTGAAGTTACGACTACGTGGTCGGAGCAGCAAGGCGTGATCAGAGAGATCACAGTGTGGTCGTAACGATTGTTTGTGTGGTCGGAGGACCAATAGAGCGGTCATGGCGACACAGAAGATGATCGTAACTACTACAACGTGGTCGTACGGTTACAGGAGGTGGTCGTAGCGATCAGAACATGGTCGTACGACGAAAAATACAAAGGTAAAATGATAGCTAAATATATGTAAATATGACGCATGTCACACCTCACCATAATCTAGGTCCAAAGTCCTGCAACCAACACCAACAAACACACAATCACGTAACACAGCACGATACATAAAGATCATCAATTTACACAATTTATCCATATAATGCACCTAAATTACTGATTCTAATCCTAGAACCAAGCAATAAACACACGTGCACACTAGTAACAACAACCCGGTCAGACCCTGACCAAAACCCCAAAAGCTCCAAAGAACAACCTCAGCCTACTGAGATAAACTAGTCAGTCCACCGGCTGGTCTGATACGACATACAAGTACTCGAATACTCAAGAAAAGAGGTACTTGTAGCCCACGAGGTCCTACCAGCAGCCTACGACCATCGAACAGACCGCTACGACCATCGAGGATACAAGCTATGACTACCGCACAGATCGCTACGACTAGCGATCACATAGGCCACAACTACCATAACCGATCGCTACAACCAACGATCACACAAACTACGACTTACCACAACAGAACGCTAGGACCGCCGCTCACAAATGCTACGAATACCGATCACGACCAGGTCCCATGAAGAAACGTGCCAAGTCCCATGAAGATAGTGTTTTCCCCTGAAAAGGATATATCTTCAGATAAGACCTCTTGCCTAAAGAACCCATTAAGTAATTTGGCATGACTGAGAACAGCACATACAGCCTTTGCAGAATTTGAGCCTTGGCCCATTCAAACATTGTGTTGAGATAATTGGTCTATCATCAGTTTTTTTGGTGTTTTTTTTTTCGAGGAAGTATTTTCAGTTGACTAGCAAAGCACTGCGAACTTTTCTCTAAAAAAAGCCCTGGACTTCATATATTTAATGAGACAATAATTTGACTTAGAGATGCAGTAAAATAAATTTGGGTGAGTCACAGGCCTTGATCACGATTTGCAGTACATGTTGGCGTACTTACATAAAATTTTACGTTTATATCATTCATTTTGTACGGTTGGAATATAAAACTGTAAATATTCAAAGAATAGAAAGAATACACGTGAGCTCTTTTAGCTGTATATATGCATAGCATAATAATTGAATTACAAAAATGTGGACAGAAAGAATTAGCTATCATCAAAACTATACTGTGGGGCTACGTGGCACGAGCTCTTCATCATTGACAGTTTGCTTCCTCAATATGACCGGAGAGATCAATCTCCAAACTGCAAAGTTAAAAACGTCAATTTAGTTATTACGTTAGTTTTTGTGGTCTAGACACCATAAGAATTCAGGCATCAATAATAGTTCAGACAGTATCATTTCCCACCATATACAGAATAAGCAACTAACGCACAATGATTCAGAACATTCGCAAATGCAACAGGCAATCTCTCAAAGAACAGCAAATGAAAAACATACAGATTCTTTCAAACGAACTCTTATATGAGGGGGAAGCAAATTAACATTTTAGTAAACAGAGATGCGTGGCAAGCAACAGGAATTGGCGACTTACTATATATGCTAGCTGCGAACCATTCATTCATGATCTTTACCCATGTGCTAGCCCATCCAACATCTATGCTCCACCTGATTATGAAAGGAAGGATGCGAGCGGATGTTATCGCATGCATCTTCTACTCAAACAAAAATGAAGTGGCAAAGTAAAATCATGTCACTGATGACAAGAACGGCACTCTGTTAGAATGCGCGCGACAAATGATTAAGCAGCTTGTCACTTCAAATCATATGGACATTTGCTTTTCTGCATATATAGCAGCCTAATTGAATTATGGTAGGATGTCTTACTTTCTTGTTGAATTGTTAAGCTCCCAGCTGATGAACAGCATTGCAAAATACATAGCTCCCATTGCAAACACAATGTGGAAAATCTCGTAGCTGTAGGGGGCGTCCTCTTCCAACTGGACCTCATCATTTCGAAACTGAAACATGAACACTTTTGTTAGTATGATGGGAAAAGTAAACACTATTTTAAAAAATCATGATAGTCAACAGTAATTAAAATTGATGTACAACATCATTTCCACATCCTTGAAGCGGGGTGGGTTATTTTCAATCTCATACTCTCATGTACTAAAAGTATGTGTGGAACTACTGATTATTTACTTGGAAACTGGGTGGCAGAGAAAGGATCATTTGCATATCAATTCAGAACTTCATAAATACTATGTAGTGATGCCAGAAAAATTGAAATGATGCCTACGATAAAGAAAAGGTAAGACTCTAAACTTACTTCGAAGGATTTCGTGTCGATTCCAGTAGAAAATGTGGCCATCACAATGGAACAAATTGCAATAATGAAGCTCTACAAAGGCACAATGCAGTTAATTAGAACATTGAATATTTACTAGCATGAAGCAAAGTGAAAAACAGTGGACTCAAAGCTCAACAGGTATTCCCAAACAAAAAAAAGGAAATGGCTTGGCAGCGCAAGTAATCGAAGGGTGTTACAACACAACGAGCTCATTGTAGCATGTGTAATGTTTCTTACTCAAAGAACAAAAAGGAAAACAATTATGCAAATTCAGAGCTAAGAAACTAGACTGCAAAATCCAAGTCTCAAGAGTTTGCAGGTTGTGTCTTCCATTCTGAATGGTAAATAATGATGGTGTATCTGGTGGTGGTGGGTTTGTGCATTTGACACATCTGTTTGCACATCTTTCATTTATCCTCCTATTTATGTATGTGGCTTCTTCTTCTTATTTGAAATAAATGGCAAATCTCCTGACCAATTTTATGATGACCCAAGGCCTAGCTAACTGCAACGTTTAGACTTTCATCCTTTCTTGGCCCAAAAGGATTAGCATGCCCGGTAGCCTGCTATGAATTGGCCTAAGTGTTAGCATGCTAACCAAACTCAACCACAAGTACCAGCAACCGGGTAGTCTGATAATATCAACAGCGTGGCCACCCAAAAGAACATCAAGCTTTTACTTACAATTATAGTAGCCCAGTCACCATCCTTGCCAATTTTCATCTGAGAGTGGCACTTTCCTGTTTGTGGTTCGCTGCACATTGCAAGGCATATAATGGACATTATAGAACTAAATCGTAAAAAGCTATGCTAAGTAGAACGGTGAATGAAAGAAATATGAAACCAAAATGCTCCGTAATATCGAAGTAGGAACTTGTTTGTAGGATGCCAACCAAAGGATAAGATAGTAGTACCTGTGGAGTGCAGACCAACAGAGGAACACGATGTATGAGCCCATGATTCCAGAAGATAGAAGACCCTCGTTAACCTTCTTGGCAAGCAATAATTCAAATCATACACCTCATATAGGTTCAAGCAATGTCAGGCCGAAAGCCAGCACGAAACATTTTGCGTATGAGCTAAACATACATGTGCAGTAGTAGAACACTACTACCGCACTTGGTACTTCTCAGTTGATACTGAAAAGCTGGGCATGCCATGTGTGGCGCTTTTTTACAGGCCTGTATGGTCCTTAGCGATGTAATGGGCTAATGGCCACGTTGATTGCCGTTTCTCAGGTGAAGAACAGTAGCACAAGTACAAACAATGTCTGTTCAGGTTTTTATCCAAAAGTTGCAGTATATGGCCATCAAATTGGAAAACGTTGTTGTTTTGAACTTTGCAGGTTCCTAGAGTGGTGTTTGCAGGTTCCTTGATTTTTCTCTTCTGTCAAGATCTCCATCCCAAGTCAAAAACTCCCAGTTGAATACTGGATCGCTGACTACTACTCTACAGCTAAGGAAATTAAGGCCGGGAGCTCTAGTATCCTTGTACCTTTGAGTGCAGTGACACCGCCATCATTATCTTCACCAGGATTGCCGTCCATGTAATAGTGAAGATGTTGAACACGCACGATGAGTTTGGAACATACAAAACGTATAGCACGACAATTCCGGCAAATGAGGCGATGAAGGAGATAGTTGACAAGAACAATCCGAACAGGCCGCTGAAAATCACACAAGGTTAATTACCGGTGTCATGGCCAGATACAGCTTCAACACTTGGAGTAGAGGGGACACAAGAATACAACTAGCTAGATATTCGAGCACTTGAATAATTATGTACCACTGTTTTGATCCAGGGTCTGGCATCCAACGGTTATTGCACCATGATATGAAGTGGAGCATGCTTATAAGCTGGAGGAGGAGAAATATCCTGGAGGGATCATGAAATATGAATTAACTATAACATGCAAGGCAATGTAAGTTTAATAGTAGAAACTTGAAAATAGTGCACTAAGGCTTGAAACATCTCAAATCTCAGCACAATATATGAGAATCATTAAAATTACCCGGCACCAATTCGAGCAATTTCACCTGCAGAGGAAATGGAATAGATTTCTTTCAGCCCACTAAAGTTTAGGCTTATTTACTCAGGTGGAAAGTTATAATGGAACCAGTACTACAGATTCAATGAAAATTGATCTTCATGTCAAATCTTTTCAGTATATATTTTTTTTCAAATCAAGGATCTGTGATTTGCTGCCTTGGCATGGCTACATATTCCTAGCTTCTCCTACATGTTGTTTTAAAAAATAACTTATTTTAAGTGCAAATCCAACAGATCTAAACATAATCATCTGAAGGAACGCAATTTTTGCAATGTATGATTGCTGCACATCTACAAATGCCATCATATCTTGCACTCTCTGCAGCATTTACATTATGGCACACCATCGGTGGTGAAGTGATCATTAAGTGGAGAAAAGAAACTTACCATAAAGTTCGATGAAGATGTTAGGGATGATAAATGGGATGACGATTGACATGACGTACGCAAGAGACTTCAGAACCCAGCATCCAGAATGCCACGAATTACGAACTTCATGGAGCTTGCGAGTTCCAAATGTTGTGGCAAACATCACCCAGAAAAATATCTAGACTTTCTATAAGGAAGTGAACAAAGCAAACTAACCACTTTTGCTGACGTCATATGTTTAGTCTTAGTACCAGGTTTCAATTTAAGGGGCAACAATAATCTTGATCATGCTTATCCTAATAGTTATGATCAGAAATATGAAACATAATGCTAGAAAACAGGCTAGCTGCATGTAAATAGACAAGAAATAGATGTATTTGGAGTGGAAAAGCCTATCAATTGAGAACCTGGTATAAATTCCCTCCATGAGAAATGAGCAGCAATTGCATGAGTCATTGTGCACAAAAGTGTTTCTTGATGCCATTTCAAAAAAGAAAAAAACTGTTACTTGATGCAGTTCATCTGTCAAGAAAACCAACAGAGAGCTCTTGCATGCAGGCATACTAGAATGATATTCTTCCAGTGTCCCGTAGCTCCAGCCACTAGTTTTGTCTAGCTGGCTTTCCACCGGAACAGCTTTCGCCTTGACTGCTTGAATAATTTATTTTCGATCGGTATGAAGAACCATGCAAAAGAATTTTCACAACCCAGATGCAAGACAATTCATATCTCCTGCTGGTAAAATCAAGGATACAAAGCAACCTAAGCTCACTCGAAGCACGCCTCCAGAGCGGAAGCACTTCGAGTCTCCTGCTCCACAGACCGGCACATCTGGAGATTAAAAAAAAAACCGTCAACATCTGGAGTAAGTACAAAACGTGGCATCGTCCATAATTCATCAGGAATCCTCAGACCATCGATACGCAAGCTAGATGAAAAGTTGCTGAGGATCTGGAAGGGAAGGAACCTACGGTGCAAGCCGTGGAGCACCTTGGCCCCGTAGTCCCTGATGAACCAGGCCAGCAGGTTGGTGGCGAAGAAGATGAACCCGTAGACGTACCGCGCCCTCAGCGACTGCCTCCTCTTCACCTCATACACACCGTCTCTGTACAATCTTGCACCTTCTACCTTGATCATATCCAGGCCCCTCCTGATATCGTGGTCGCCGCCGATCGCCGGAGCTTCCGCAGGCTCAGCACACTCGAGACTCCTGCGCGGAATTAACAACAGAATCGAAGCCATAGCTAAGGTCTCTGCAAAGACTGCGACAGTGCCATCCGGAATTCGCATTGGGTGAGGAAGGGGAGAAGAGGAGAGCTCACGGGCGGTGCTGCTGCTCCGGAGAGACTCTCCACGGCGGCGCAGAGCTGGTGCTTTCCTCCGCGCTCTCTGTCTGCTGCTGGATTGCTTGGTGCAGCGTCAGTACCGTACCTTCACACTTGACCCGTTTGCAGCGGCAGGTGGGCGCTGCCGCACTGGTCCGAGCAGCCTGGACCGCCCGATAGTACGATCGAACGGCTGTGGGTGCCGGCCACGGGCCCGCACGGGGCTTCTAGATGCGAGGCGCTGCTCCACACGTCGAGACGACCGTTGGGGCGCGCCGATGGCATTTAAAGCGGACGGCACGGCACGCACTTACGAAAAAGCACCTCTTTTGCCTCAAAATTGTGGTTTTACGGGTTAACGGGACTGTTATATAGGCTGCGGTCGATATTTTTTAATTGTAAACGGTGACTTTTGATTAAAAATAAATAGTAATAGTTAAAAAACGGTTTTTATAAAGAGAGGATGAACGATAGAGAAAGTAAGAAAGAGACACGTATGTGAGATAAGAACGAGAGGAGTAGAATGTGTAAATGCGCTCATGGCCTTCTAATTTATCCCTGACAAACATGAGAGAACTGATAAAACTATTTTAGAAAATTGGGTGTTTATATTGTTCATAGGTTATCCGTTGTACCTGTTTGTGATTTGGGGAAAGCTGAGGGTTAATCCAAGGAAGACTGCAGTTGTCCGGACTCGGGACGAAATCCAAAACCTGTAATTACTACGCGTTTGGTTCATTCGTTTGGACACGTTATTACTACGCGTTTCACGGGGTTTGGTGAGGAAATAAGCAGAGATGGGCTTCTGGAGATTCGAAACGGGAGAGGCCTTTTCGTGATCGGGCGCAAAATGACACCATGGTTAGGTCAAATCACCTACTGCTTTTTGCTGTTCGTGAAGCGTAATTAAGCAGCTATATGTTTGTCTTCTTGTTGCACTTTTGGACAAACTTGTCGCCATGGTAGCAAAATTCGTAGCAAAATTGAGATGGTTGGTTGGTTGGTTGGTGCACTATGAACAGTTCGTACGTGCACGCATGGTCAAAGAATTTGAGCAGCTAGCTAGTGATTACTTGGTGCAGTAGGCTTACGCAGCGTGTCAATTGCATGAGCGCGAGCAATGCAAGCGTAACGACACGATATATGGGCACTAGTACAACAGTCGATTTCACTGAAACATTTTGTTAAGATGGCATTTGTGAGAACAATTCACTATCACGCGCGTGTGCTCATACTAGGCACTTCTTGGTGTGGATGCAGATCATGCGCCCCATGGTTGACAAAAACTGAAAGGAGTGCGAGAGAGTAAGACCCTGACATGCATGTTGTTTACATTACATCATCGTGGCAAACGAAACACAAAGGATTTAACACGATGATTGGGGTAACGTTCGAAGCTAATGAAGGTGTTTGCAGTTCCTTGGTGCTAGGTTCCCAACTGCGGAATTTACTAATCATCATTCTATGGCATTTCTAACCTGAAATGCAATGTGATTGTGATTAAGCTCCAATGCACTATGCATCCTGATACCTGCATAATCGCTTCCCATTAACCACGTACGAAGCTAATGAAGGTGTTTGCAGTTTCTTGGTGCTAGGTTCCCAACTGCGGAATTTACTAATCATCATTCTATGGCATTAATCCTAACCTGAAATGTAATGTGATTGTGATTAAGCTCCAATGCACTATGCATCCTGATACCTGCATAATCGCTTCCCATTAACCACGTACGGAGCTGACACACCACAGCCAACGCGGCTTGCATCCCGCCTGCTACATTCTCGTTCCACTTCTCTTCTCCGTCCTGATCGCCACCGCCTCCACGTCCGTTGCAACGGACACCGTATCAGCCGGCCGCGCACTCGCCGGCGGCGACGACGACGACAAGCTCATCTCCAACAACGGCAAGTTCGCGCTGGGATTCGGGAGGACCATGTGATAAACAATTGTTAATTTGGAGAACTTAGAATTTGGATTTTATAAATTTGTGATTTTTTAGGGTTTCTTGTAGACTTAGCAGTTTGATCGACTAGAGGTGATGGTCTGACCAGCTGGAGGCAGCGGTTAAAATAGCCAGACAGTTTGCTTTTGGTGAAAATTAGATTTTTAGGGAATTTTTGTCGTGGGTTGATTTAGTTTGACCTAGGTGTATATGTATTGCATAAAATATGTTTTAACTAACGTAGATCAAGTTGTAAAAACTTATGTCTAAAAATAATTACTTGATCTTTGGATATGCAGCGAGGCTTGAAGTCAACCATGGTCAACGACGAGAATCGAAGTTACACTTCTGGAGGAGCTGAGGCCCAGAACTATTAAGGATATCGAGTGAATATGGCTGAGCTCAAGCATGACACAAGTAAGGTGGGAAATATTGAAGGAAAATTCGAGCGAGGGTTGCACCACGTGCCTTGGTCGGTCCAAGTGATGCGTGTTCTGCTGAAACTGGAATGGGAGAGACATGCTGACGCGTGGCAAACTAGTAGTGCACCTACACATGGCATGTATGACATTTGCTTGTAAGGAAAAATGAAGACTGGGGTCAAGAAAAAATATTTTGGTAAGTTAACCAAAATTTTGAAAACTATCTTGGATCAAAATCGCAACGCTTAGGAAGACAAGTTATATCAAGGAGAAACTGAAAAGATCAAGTTGAATCAAAAGCTAATGACTTAACGGATTCGAGCTCATGTACTTTGAAAAACGTGTATAAGTATAGTGTGTGAGTAAAACTCATTGTGTGGGGTTAATGGGTTTTCTCCATCTGTGCTATTGGATAACATCTATTAGGGTTAGATGTGGGTTGATTGTCTTATCTATTTAACGGATTGGGATAGAGACTTGCTAATTAACCATCCAATATTTCTTTATTTTAGCTAAGAGTTCTAGGGTTAGGGTTTAAAAAGTGTGAGTGATGTGGGTGCTCTACTGTCCTTCAGGTGGAATGGCTGTAAAATATTTATCATCAAGTAGCAATACATCAACTTTATTTATCTTTTATGGAGTTCTCTTGTTTTTGTTTATTTACCCTTGATCTTGTTGACTTATATCTTCTCTCTTTTCTTCTTGATCTTGCTGCATACAAAGGACGAGTAAGTGATAGAGATGGCTTACGGAGATTAATCCTTATCTATCTAGGCATCATGTCTTGAAAGTTTTTGAAGTTGCCCGATTTTACTTGTATTTGATATTTTCGGGAGATTTCTTGTTCTTGCTTGCTTTGACATTTGGAAATACATCTAGAACCATCTTAACCATCCGCTATCCATAAGTAGGTCATATTCTGAGTTTTTTTTATCTTTGCATGATTTTAGTGTAATCTTGCTTGTTCTTGAAAAAGTCTGAACTTTGACCAGTATTCTTGCGATCCTTGCATCAATTTGGGTGGAATTTTTCAGTTCTAAAATAGGGGAACGGTCAAACCCCCCTAGTCAAACCGTCAGAGGTTGGTTAGACCACCAGACACCGATCAGCCCGCCCCTGGTAGCCAGTCTGACCGCCAATGCTCAGTGTTCGTCGGATTTTGGTTCTTGAATTGCTTGCTTTGATCTTGACTTCTAATTCTGATCTTCATAGCTCAGTAGTTACTGAAGTAAGAAGTGATGAATACTTACGAAAAAATTTTGAAGACACTATTCATCACTCTCTCTATTATCATACTGGTCCTACATATTCTTCCAAATGACCAGCAATAAGTCGTGTTAGTGGCAGACTCAGAACGAACATTTAGAGGGGGTAGTGGACACTGCGCAGCATCGACGTCGGTGACCTCGACTGCTCATCATTGATTAAATATTAGATTCTCTTCAAGTACGTCATTAGACATGACTCATTGATTAAATATTAGATTCTCTTTAAGTACGTCATTAGACATTACTCCTTTGATTAGCGTATTCAAAATACTTAAAAAAATTTACGGGTGTAATCCTAAACTTGATCTAGCAGCTTATAAGTTATAACATTCCAAACTCAATCGGTGGTAAGAGGGAAAAAATGGGGCGGGGGCAAAAAACAAGGAAAAAATATAAGTTACTCCTACACTGCAAATTTCACCTATTTTGTTTCTCTTTACCATATTTGAGTTTGAATTTGAAATGTCATTCTATTATTCATTTTTTCTCTCATCCAAAAACAAGCATGGCAGGTTACAATGAAGATGTGGGAAACTTGTTTCTCGTTACAGACTTACGATTGAACTGATTTAGACATTTAGTTGACCTTTTCAAGAGGATAGAAAAATAGGCCCAGGTAATGGCTCACAAAATAAATATTTGAGTATTTCTTTTAGCTCCTATCAATGAACGCACAAACATAAAGTGTTTCTGTGTCATAGAAAGTTGTAAACCTGAAATTTTGTCAAAGCGTATGTCATGAAAGGCCATTGTTGAGTAGCATGACTAGCATCTGCTGTAGCAGATTTCCAAGAGTCCCCAAAAGCCTTCTGGTATTCATCAAGTACCTTCATAACATGATCATATCAATAACTGAATCTCACAAATGGTCAATAAAGCAGTAATACAATAACAAAGTTATTCCAGTTAGATAGTAAATCATACTATATGTATGACCATAATATATTCATGAATCAAATACACACATGCATATAAGACCCCAGAAGAACTACAGTAATAAAAGAAACTATACAGTTTATTAAAATCAAATACCACAAAGTTATTATTTCATTGTTTTCAGAGTTAAGGAAAGAATAGTGTCAGCAGGGTTTGTCAATCCCTACTATCTAGCCACAGTGTAGCTACTTCTACTTGCGTAAAAAGGAGGCCATAAGCAGCGTTAGAACTTACAACCTCCATTGCTTTCTGAGTCCCGAGCAATCCTAGCTCATGGCGTTCTTCTCCGTGCTGCACTCATCTCCGATGGCTTGGGGTGGGGTGGGGCGGCCGACGGTAGGGGGCACCAGCCCCGACCCCGGTGGGATCCGCCCCTGAGTCGTGTCCTCCGGCAACACTTCCCCAAAGTGGCACCTGGGCATATGGACATATGGTTCAACACTGCCCCAAAGCTGACCCCGGCAAGGGTGGCCAACCGAGAGAACGCAATCGCCGACGGCGCCTCGTCAGAGCTCGTGATCTCCGACGACGGCAACCTTGTCATCTTAAACCGGGCCAGTAAATCCGTAGTCTGGTCCAGCCAGGCGAATACCACGACGATCCGTGCTCGAACAGCGGAAACCTCGTCCTGTCCGACGCCTCGAACTCGTCCATCGTCTTCTGGGAGAGCTTCGACCACATGACGGACACATTCCTCCCCGGCGCGAAGATGGGCTGGAACAGGGTGGCAGGTCTCTCCCATGACCTCGTCTCCAACAAGAATTCAGTCGATCTAGCTCCCGGCGTCCACTGCGCCGTGCCATCCCCTAACTCCACTAACACCGGGCTGTTCCTTCTACGGAACTCCTCTTGTGTTGTGTTAGTCATCCTGGCAATGGAGCGGCCAGTACTTCAGCAACGTGCCGCAGATGTCAGCTTGTGCGCGCTCTTTTCACCTTCGAATTCGTCATCAATGACCAGGAAGAATACTTCACGTATCATTTGAAGAATGATGCACTGATCACGAGGTACGTGGTAGACATCTCTGGGCAAGCGAAGGAGATGATCTGGGCTGCTGGTTCAGGGGACTGGATAACCTTCTTGACAGAACCAGGTGCTCAGTGTGATGCCTGTGCTGCCTGCTCGAGCCAAAATTCATGACATTTTTCCTGTGGCAATGCTTAAAACCTTCCATGGGGATCCTCCGAGTGAGGTGCCAGCGCTGCCAGCACTACTACATGGCCAGGTCAGACCTCAGCCCCTATTGGTTTCCCATGCTCGCCTATTCCAGGATCGCTGCGAGGTTCTCGTTCAGTGGAACGTTGTTCACCATCAGAGGCTCCATGGGTTCCACTCCATGAATTCCGTGCCTCTTACCTAGATTTCCAGCTCGAGGATAAATTGTTTCAGCAGATGGGGGAAAATGTTGTAGACTCGTATTGGGGCAAACATTATACTAGACGACACTCATCTAAGCAGGGTCAAGTCTCAGGACCGGCAGATGCAGGCGGCAGCGGCAAAACGTGATAGGCTACAGGCGGCGCTTGGACCAGGAGTCAGACGGTCAGACCGGGATCAGACGGTCAAACCGGGATTAAGGTGAGCGGTCAGACTGGGATTTCGGAAAGAATTAGGAAAGTGTTTGTTATTTGGTAAGAGTCCGGCTTGGCTTAACCAAAACCGGTTATATATAGTATGTGAGTCGGATTAGGGTATTAGAATTGGAGTTGGCTTGTTCTGCCCGAAATATAAGGGCATACTTTGTAATCTGAAGAAAAAGAAAAAGCAATAAGAAACAATTTCATCCTTGAGTTTAGAGTGGCTAGCTTGGCCGGTGAAAATCCTGGGCGGACGCCTGCTCCCTGTTACCTCTGCACTCCAATCCCAATTCGCAGTTCCATATGCTTCCGGCCCTCACTAGCCATCAAAACCCTCCACAAAGTTTAACCCATATCACTGCAAGAATTGTTAGATTTAAGTGCCAATTCATTTGTTGGAGGTGTACCAAGCCAGCTGAGTGGTTTGGGCATATGTTAGAAGCACTAAACCTCTCACACAATGCACTGGACGGCACCATTACTCCATCTTTCCGGAGCATGACGAGCTTTTCGTCATTGGATATATCACACAATGAATTGGAAGGTCCAATCCCTCGGTAGGTTCTTTGAGGAAGCTCCAACTGAGTGGTTTCTACACAACAAAAATCTATGTGGTGTAGTGAAAGGTTTACCTCCTTGCATCTCTACTCAAAGTAGTGAGCAAAAGCGACGCATATGCATCTTACTAGCTGCACTTACTACTGCATCTGTATCTTTTATTCTTGTTGTAGTGCTATTTATTACAATATTTGATTCGTATTCGTATTTAAAATTATTCAAATTTATATTAATTTATAAAATAACAATATAAATATGGCAGGACAATATTTGATTCGTATTTCATCCGTTTTCTTCTCTAATCGTAGCTTGGACACTAGGACAGTGGAGCTGTGCAAACAGCTGAAGCATCCACGCTGCGACATTGACGGATTGGCTGGCCTGCATCTCTCTGTTCCGCTGTACGTGGAACGTGGATTGCATCACCAACGTAACGCGAACAGCGTTTGTGTCAGCGTACTTGTAGTTGGCCAGTGGCTGAGCCCTGAGGGCCTGAGACTGAGAGGCCCAGCACCGGCAAAAGGGTAACACAAACAGGTGGGGCCAGCGTAGCAGTGTTTTGTACCGGTTGTATCGTAGTTGCTGAGGCCCGGCTCTGAGCCGCGACAAAAAGGTCGCTCGCACGGGGCCTACCAAAGGGGCCCAGGCCAGTGGTAGGAGGAAAGAAAATGGCATTCTTCTGTGGAAAAAATTTATATAATACCTTAAACTTTATTTAAAAAATCCATTCAGCACCCTAAACTATAAAACTAAATATATAAACCCTCAAACTTTGTAATCCAATTTAAATAACACAACAACCTAGTTTTACATTGTGTTATTGCCACACATGGTGTGATGAGTGAGCATTTTTTACACGCAGGATGACACACTAACCAAGTTTATATAAATGGCAGATGAAGCCCACAAAGACTCCTCTAAATTGAAACAAAGAGGGAGGGATCTATAGGGCTTCTCCCCTAAATCGAAACTCCCACTTACAGCGTGTTATCCTATGTAGCAAAAGTGTTCACTCATTGCGCCACGCGGACAATACCTGTTGAAATATCTGTATATTCCGTGATTGTGTACATGATCCTGATGTAATTGATTGTGTAACCGGGATCTTAGGATCCAGCGCCTAACATAGGAAGTTCAGAGTAATTCTCGGACTAACTTCTATGTATAGCCGATATTGTCGATTCTGTAATAGTAGTCTGGAAGAGTTATATAAAGCAACGCAGTCTGCACAATTGAGGTGCGATTGCTACCATACATTTCATCTTCCTCTCTGAATTCTTTTATGGTATCAGAGCCACACCACATAGAAAATGTCTACGTCCAGCGGCGTTGCTAATTCCTCTTCTCCGGCCAGTGCGTCGTCCATGGCTGGTCTTCTCCCAACGCTGCTCCTTCCTTGACTCTCTTATTACTTGTTCGGCTCACGAACACAAATTATCTCCGTGGAAGGCTCGATTATGCCTTACCCGAGGAGTCAACAATTGCTTGGTTATGTTGATGGTACTATACCACGACCAGCTACTACCATCACCCAGTCCTCGGCTGATGGCGCTATACAAGTTCCAAATCCGGCGTTCCAACAATGGCTGATTCAAGACCAGCTTGTTTTGAGTACTCTCCTTTCCTCACTGCAAGAAGACATCCTTGGTCGAGTTCTTCTTCTCAACACCTCAGCTGAAGTCTGGAGCGCTCTGCAAGGGATGTTTTCATCAGATCCGAGCCGAATCATGCGATCCGGATGCGGTGACAACCATGAAGAAAGGTGACTTATCTATGTCCGAGTATTTCAATAAAGTCAAAACGCTTGCGGATACATTGTCTTCCATAGGACAGACCACTTCGTGATGAAGAAGTAGTTTCCTATATGCTTGGTGGTGCGGGAGAAGATTATGACCCTTGGTCACTTCAATCACCACAAGAATTGAGCCAATTTCTCTTTCTGAGCTATATGCGCATATGTTGGGCGCTGAGATGAGAAGAGAGCATAACAATAGCACTTTTCAAATCTCGGCAAACAATGTAATACGTACTGTTCGTGGAGGAAGAAGTGGTTTTCAAGGCAAAGGACGCGGAAGCCACAGTGGAGGCATGAGTGGTGGTCGCGGCAGAATCCAAGGCAACTACAACAATCAGACTGTACCCCGCACTGGCAACTACAACAATCAGACTGTACTCCGCACTGGCAATCGCCCACAATGCCAGATCTGTGGCAAGATGGGTCATATAGCACTGAAGTGCTATAATCGATTCAATCACTCTTATCAAGCTGAAGAATCTCATGTAGCAAACATGGCAAAGAACAACACCAACTTACAATATTGATCCAAACGGTACACGACTCAAAAGCGACGGATCACATCACCTCCGAACTAGATCAATTATCTGTTCGAGAGAAATATCATGGAAAGGAGCAAGTTCAAACAGCCAATGGCTCAGGTATGACAATTTCACACATTGGTCAATCTCAAATTTCTACAAATAATCAAACCTTGAAACTGAACAATGTTCTACATGTCCCTAATGCACAAAGGAACCTTGTCTCTGTGCATCGTCTTACATCCGACAATAACATTTATCTTGAGTTTCATCCTGATTACTTTCTTATCAAGGATCGAGCCACGAGGAGACTTCTTTTTCAAGGCAGATGTGAGGGAGGTCTATATCCTTTGGTTACGTCTTCCTCAAGTGTCTTGAGCAGACAAGTCCTCACGAGTGTCAAGACTACACCACATTTGTGGCATTGTCGGCTGGGTCACCCTTCTTCCACCATTGTTCAACGAGTTCTTCATAAAAATAAACTCCCTGTAATCTCTGATATAGATAAACAGCATGTCTGTAATGCTTGTCAGGAGGGAAAGAGTCATCAGCTTCCCTTTCATCTTTCAAATAATGTGTCAAGTGCTCCCTTAGACCTCATCTTCACTGATGTCTGGGGACCGGCTTGTATCTCAGTAGGAGGCTTCCAGTACTATGTCAGTTTCATAGATGATTTTAGCAAGTTTGTGTGGTTTTATCCAATAAAACACAAGTCTGAAGTTGCCAATGTCTTTATTCAATTCCAAACTCATGTTGAAAGAATGCTGCACAGAAAGATTCTTGCTGTTCAGTCAGATGGTGGAGGGGAATACAAATTCCTGCAAAAACTTTTTCAACATACTGGCATTAATCATCTCCTCTCTTGCCCTCACACACATCAACAAAATGGCTCTGCGGAGCGAAAACACCGACACATTGTTGATGTAGGACTTACCCTCCTTGCGCAAGCCTCAATGCCATTAAAATTCTGGGATGAGGCTTTCACCTCTGCTTGTTTCATCATAAACAGACTTCCCAGCCGAGTCCTTCAGTTTTACACTCCGATGGAAAAACTGTTCAAAGTTAAACCCGATTACACTCTCCGAAAGCGTATGGTTGTGCGTGTTGGCGAATTTACGACCATACAATGACATAAACTTGCCTTCAGATCCAAACGATGTGTCTTCATTGGTTATAGCAATTTTCACAAGGGTTACAAATGCCTAGATCGACAAACTGGGCGTGTCTATATCTCTAGGGATGTAATCTTTGATGAATCTGTGTTTCCCTTTGCCGAGGAAACAAATCGCATTATTCCTGTGTAGTCCCAAGCAACTCTCTTGCCTCTCCATTTGAACACTCCTTCCTGTTTTGAGAAAGACCATGTGCATGATATTGTCAATCCTTTGCCTAGTGCTTCTGTTACTAACTCTGCAGATGCTGAAGTTATTGAGTCTACTGTTGTTCCGGCTATGATGGAGGAAGCGTCTGCACCTCAAGAACAACAGGGTGTGAGGACTAGGCTTCAGTGTGGTGTTCACAAACCTAAGAAGTTCTCTGATGGCACTGTTCGGTATACAACCAACAGAGGGAAAGTTATATTCAATACTGTGGTTGCATCTGATCAGGAGCAGATTGAACCATCCTGCTATAAGCAAGCAATGCAAGATAAACATTGGAAGCAAGCAATGGACTCTGAGTTTGAAGCTCTTCAGAATAATCACACATGGCGTCTTGTTGAAAAGCAGCCAGACCAGAATATCATAGATAGTAAATGGGTGTTTAAATTGAAGCGCAAAGCTGATGGCAGTATTGATCGGTATAAGGCACGTCTTGTTGCCAAAGGATTCAAACAGAAATATGGTTTGGATTATGAAGACACATTTAGTCCAGTTGTAAAGCCGACAACGGTGAGATTGATTCTTTCCCTTGCAGTTTCCAAGGGGTGGTGTCTACGGCAAATTGATGTACACAATGCTTTCTTGCATGGCGAGTTAGAGGAACAGGTGTACATGAGGCAACCACCAGGATATGAAGATTCAAGTCATCCACAGCATGTTTGCAAGTTGGACAAAGCAATCTATGGTCTCAAGCAAGCCCCACGGGCATGGTACTCAAAATTGAGCTCCAAACTAGAGGGAATTGGTTTCAGTCCATCGCAAGCTGATAATTCTCTTTTCATATACAATCAAAATGGTAATATCATATATATGCTAATCTATGTTGATGATATTATCATTACAAGCTCTTCAGTCAAAGCTGTTCAGATTGTACTTGATCAATTGCACAAAGACTTTGCAATCAAAGATATGGGTGATCTACACTACTTCCTGGGTATAGAAGTCATCACTGATAAGAATGGTGTTACACTCACACAGAGGAAATACATTGGGGATATTCTTTCCAGAGCAAATATGATAAATTGCAAGCCTATTTCTACACCAATGTCATCCAGTGAGAAGTTATCACGAACTCAAGGTACATTGTTATCTGATACAGAAGCAATGAAATACAGGAGTACTGTCGGGGCTCTTCAGTACCTGACAATAACTCGACCAGATTTGTCATACTCGGTTAACAAAGTATGTCAGTACTTACACTCTCCTACTCAAGATCATTGGGCGTGATCAAACAGATTCTCGATACACCGCAATTTACTCGGAATCTGGGACTGCACTTCAAGAAGTCTAATTCAAGTCTTGTAAGTGCATTCACAGACTCTGACTGGGCTGGTTGCACGGATGATCGGAGGTCAACCAGTGGATATGCAATATATTACGGAACCAATCTGATTTCATGGAGCTCGAAGAAGCAAAACACTGTATCTCGATCCAAAGACAGAGGCGTAATACAAAGGTCTTGCAAACACAACGGCTGAAATCATCTGGATTCAGTCCTTGCTAAAAGAGTTGGGCATCTTTCAGGAGAGACCGCCATCTCTGTGGTGCGACAACCTGGGAGCTACATATTTATCGGCAAATCCTGTGTTTCATGCCCGTACTAAGCACATTGAGGTAGATTTTCATTTTGTGAGAGAACGGGTTGCAAGGAAGCTGTTGGATGTCCGATTCATCACATCGCAAGACCAAACAATGACATATTTACAAAGCCTCTTCGGTCAGAGTTTCAGCTATTTCAGAAACAATCTTAATCTGTACTAGATGTTAAGATTGAGGTAGGGTGTTGAAATATCTGTATATTCCGTGATTGTGTACATGATCCTGATGTAATTGATTGTGTAACCGGGATCTTAGGATCCAGCGCCTAACATAGGAAGTTCAGAGTAATTCTCGGACTAACTTCTATGTATAGCCGATATTGTCGATTCTGTAATAGTAGTCTGGAAGAGTTATATAAAGCAACGCAGTCTGCACAATTGAGGTGCGATTGCTACCATACATTTCATCTTCCTCTCTGAATTCTTTTAATACCATCCTACAAAATCGGGTCAGGATGTCATTTGAATCGGTTTGTAAAGTTTAGATGATCATATGCGTGATTTTATAATTCAGAATGATTGACGGACTTTGGAGCAAAATCCATAATGCTACATGGACTTCTTCCTTCTCCCGTTGCTCCTGTCTAAAACTCAAGTAAACCTATAAGAAATGTTAGCCTATGCTGCTTTCTGTTTTTGTTCAAAAGATGTTTTTTTATGAAGCTGCTTGTAATTGCACAGCAAGCTCCAGCAGCTTGCGATAGTCTATGAACATTAAGCCCTGACTGTGTAAACACCCTACGAGATCTGAGAGCTGACCCTATAATCTTCACATTTAGCAGTTATATACGTATGGCACAAGACAACAACGGGAAGAGACAAGATGGTAGCAATTGGCATAAGACGACCTTCTGCCTGATGCCTCAACTGCATTGCATATAGAGTTTATCCTGGTAAACCACTCGAGAAACAGGTCTTTTCCATTGGAAGCATCCATGTATATGGATTCTCGCTAAATTCACGGACATGGACAGTACTTGCAAAGTTGCAATTCAGCGGTAGGACTGTAGGAGAATAGACAGAGCAATTCATTGTGTGAGCAATTCACGGAGATTACACTGCAAGGTCTATGTATTCTAACAAGGATCTAGCACTCCTCTGAAGAGGAAAAATATTAATATTTCTAGGTTAAAGCTGGTGAACATTTGGTTCCAAGACACCCAAGTACCCAACTCCCAACCAGATTAGACTAAAAAGTCTATCTGCTCCAGTGCTTACTTAAACTAATGCTGCTACACATTGATATAATCAAAAGATACCATCCAGAATAGAAAATCTAAGATCTGAAGAATATCCAGAGCCGACAAGAGCTATTCATTACCTTGTCTTGGTTCATATTGTCATCTTGTTATACCAACTAAACCATGCTCGATTGGCTCATTAAGACATCCTGCTCTTTCTTAATCCGTTCAGATTGACATAGAGCTCAAGACAACAGGATACCAACTGGCACCAGAATGCATTTTACTGTCTGTTAATATATGGAGCAGTGCTCTGTTGCACCTTAAGGTCAAAGACACATGGGCCTTGCAATTCTTTTTCTTTCCCAAAAAGTTACAAAATACTGACACCATGATGGTGCCATATAGTACTAATATGAGAGCTCTAACTATTTCTTCTACAGGACTTCTACAGGACTGCACAACTGGCATGATTTGGCCAACAGGGTTCTACAATCTGTAGTGCACTACAGGCACATGCAGAAGAAACTACGTGGACTTACATACAAGCTATGAAGATGCTGGAGAATTCTTTCAGCACTACAATTTTAAGAGCAGTTCTCATATGATAGAGCATACAGCGCAATTGCTTCCTAGAGATTTGGCATTTGCATATGGATACTTTGCTGCGGAAAACAAATCGCGAGGTCCTCCGCTGCTTCTCCGACAAGCTCCTCCAACACCCCATTTGCAAGCTGTTTTGTGATCTCATCCGCTTCCGATCTCATTAGCTTCATCCAACCTCTTCCTTCCACCTCCTGCTGCACAATTCTTTCCAACGTTGTTCCGGCATTGTCGTCCTCGTTTGCCACTGACCTCCCTGCTACATAAAGCCAATCCCTCACAAGACTCCATACTTCTTCCCCCAAAGCTTGACATAATGTCTCCCTCCATGCTCCGAAGCCTGCTTTACTCCATGGGTATGTGCTTAGTAAGGCGTCCTGGCCAATCTCAACTAAGGCCATATTTACACAATCAAAAAGAAGCTTTTGGTTTGACCTTCGCTTCCTCGATCTAGCAGCCTCCTCCTTGCGGTCCAAGAAACTGTCACACAATGCAGGATCAAGAGGGCAATCAGGCAAGTACCACCCTGTGAAAACCATACTCAACTGCAGATTGCCTAATCCAGAAGATGATACTATCTTTTGTACAAGGGCATGACATTCCAATTCATCATCATCATCATCTACATTGGAAAACTTCGGAGAGCCAGTTAATGGTGAACGTGAGTTGGTATTTTCCCAGGATAATGAGCGGGCAACAGACTCAATTGCAGGGGATCGTAAGGCAACTCCTAAATATATAATTAGAAGTTTAGAACATGTAGTTAGTATATAAACAAAGAGAGCAATGGCAAGCTCAAGCGTCAGAACAGGTGGCAAAACTTACTCTCATTGCAGGAAGAAGTGCTTCTTGATGAATCAGGTTCGTTACTGTTGCTATCTTCAAATGATGCATCAAGAACTGAAGTAGGACTAGGCTGATCACGAGTACATTTTACGCCACCATTTAATCTTAGTTCCTCAATATATCCACTTGGACAGTCAGAAGATACAGGTACTTCGATGGAACCAACATCCTGCTACATGTCTCTTCATCAGTTACTGAGAGTAAGAAAACTGAAGAACAAAGCAATATTCTTTTGCAGGAAAAAAATAAAAAAAAACACAAACTCATGGTCATACTGGGAGAGAAATATTGCAGTAGACCAATGAAACAGTATAAAAACAAACAATAAAGCATAATTTGAGATAAGTGCGTACTTTTGAAGAAATGGTTGTTTCAATGGTGGAATTATCAGCTTTGTCCTTGCAAAATACCATTTGTTCATCAGCACCAAGATTATGATCAGTCTCTGATCGCATGCTGCCAAGGCTAGTGACTTCAACCCTCTCATTGGAGCTATGAGATGAGAGGGTGGTTTTATCTTTTGTCAGTTTTTTACTTATAGGGAAGAAAAAACTCGACACTTTCCCCTTGAATGATAATTTTCCTCTACCTGACCTTGTAACCACCTTCGATGTTTTGCAGCCTTCAGAATTTTCTGGCTGGGCACTCACTGCTATGTTACCAAACATTGATGATGACACCGGGACAGATTTTGATCTTGCTAAATTCCTTGCAGAGTTTTCCCCATTTTCACCCTCCTCTATTAAAGTAGACATGCACGTAGCTTGCCTGCCCAACTCATTTTCTTTCTTAGCTTCTTGTAGGGATAGCATCTCACCCAAGGTGCTTGAGCTCCTTGGCAACTGCACTTGTTCTTGACTGATCTCATTATATGCTACCATTGCCCATCTCTCTGAAAGCCGTTTTTTGGCTTCCCTGATCACAGATGACTCAGGTGAACGTGAATGAGATGCCCTGCTAAAAGTAGAACCTGAGTAAAGACTGCTATATCTTTTGATGTAATCCCATGAATGTCGCGACACTGGACTGACTACCTCCGAGTGACTTAGGCTACCACTTTCTTCATCAATGTAGTCAACTTCTGACCTACCGAAAGAGCTCTCATCTCCACCATACCCATTTGAGTACACAGAAGATAACAAAGACTCATCCCGCCGATGACGACCCTCTGGCAGGTATTGAACCGAACCATGCAATACTTCTCTAGATCTTAGGGTGGATGCATCATCTTCTAAACCTCCATAAAAGTCTGTCCTCTCAGTCAGCTCAGATGGAGCTGCTCGGGGAGTTAGCCTGGCATGTGTTCTACTAGGTTTCACAGGGCTAGGCTTTAACACAACTATCCTAGTTGGCTGGGAGAAGGTATCTTCTGCCGAATGAGATCTCTGGTGAGTCTTTCCCATCACAAGTTCGTTTTCTTTACTAACTCGGTGTGTTCTGGTTTCTCTTACCCCTTTATTCTCAACAGATTTAATTGGTTTCAACACCGTAATGCGCTTTGTCTGAGGCGATGCTGGCATTGTGTGAAGTCCATTCAGCTGCTTCCAGAAAACAGAGTTTGGTTCTTCAAGAAATTTCAGAAACAAATCCTTATTCGAACTTAGAACCTCAAGTGCTTCTTGAAACTCCTTTGAATGAAGGAGATTCTCATTTGTGGCAAGGCGTTTTGCTTCCATGAACTTCTGTCGAACTACTTCCATCCTAATGCTGCTCTTGTTCTCAGAAGACCTCCCCCTAGGAAAAGTTTGGTCCTGAAGATGGTGCTTTCTTAATGGATCTTCACAGACTTCATACACGTCCTTAAATTCAACTGTTTCCTTGGGGCCTATGTGTATGTCCCGTGTTGTCTTGCTGTAATGGTGCTGCTCTTGCTGCTGTAGGGGCCTGTTTGTTGCTGCCAAGTTGTCATGCGAATGACTTCTCCTCAAATTTCTTTTAGCAGAATTTAATACTGGTTCCTGATCAGGTAGATCATCTTCAAGCCCCATTAATCTGGCAACGACACTAGGTGGCTTTCTCTTCCATTCCACTTCATTCGACTTCTCCTTTGCCATTAGCATCTTCATTGTACTTGCATTTGATTTTTTGCTTGAGGAGTTCCTAGTACTAGCCCCCTGCTTCAACGAGATCCATGTCAGAACAAACAATAATCAAGACAGATTGTCAGACTTTCATTAAATTTTGTAGTTGCTGTCCAGCTATATATTTAAAAGGAACAATCCGACCAGGAGAAGTGGAGAACAAATCGAAAGAACAAATGGTAGAGTGGGGTACATGACATGATACTTACTAGTTTGTCCTCTACACAAACGTTACCAGGATCAGCAGTTCTCTTGACATCTTGCCGGCTTCTACGAACTAGAGAACCTGAAAGACCGAAGCTAAATCAAATAAGCAGTTTCATGCCTGGTAATATAAGCTAACACAAACGGAACCCTGTCAATTTCGATCTTTAGACCAGTGTGTTGCAAAGAAATAGCAAGGGTACTTTTTGAATATGTTCAATTCTAAGAAGGGCAAAACGTCCAAAAGGAAAAGACAAGCAAAACATGCCATCATCTAAAGGGAAAATGCCTAACATTATGCAAAGGAATCATTATCCATGCAATGCCAACAACATCTAGCCCCACATAAAGAGGAGATCGACAACATTTGTGCCAGCAAATCTGCAAAATCTTACACCCCACCCGCACCAAGTGCCATTTCTAGAAAAGTAGCATTTACCTCAAGTAGCACTGAAGTAGATACAATTGAATATACACATTAGAAAAGCAAAATAATTGCAGATCGCTTGCATTCAACCGCATTGCAAAGAAAAGCACAAAGTGGAAGGAATTTATTATTTATGTACCGTCTCTGTGAGCTCGGTTGGTGAGCACCTTCGTGCTGGTCATGCCTGCACTCAGGTCGAACAAGTTCATTGCCTTCTCATAAAAAACACTGCCTCCGAGCATGAAGACACCATCGATGTAGGTTGTAGAGTCCTGAAAAACGTAGTTATGGCAAGAAACTAAGTGAAACTACACAAAGGACCTGAAACATCACCAACCATGCTTGTACCTGAGATCCACAAAGCCAATCAACCTAACTAAAACACAAGAGCACTATAGGTAGCTGGTACCGGCAACTGGCAGGCCAGCATAGCTAAGCATAGAGTGAAGAGGCTTGGGAAGCTCTTAGCATTTGAAGCCTAAACTTTGAACCTATGGGGAATGAGGTCAGACGATATTACTGTAGCAAGATGCCGTCCTTTCAGGGAACTTCAACACACACATGCCCAAGGCTGGACTTTTGCGGTCATTAGTAGGCCATTGGTGCAAGGAGAAAACAGTTCATGGCCCTGTTCTTGTTTAAAACCAAAAGAAGGAAAAATGGCACGTCCAACGAAAAGATACGATGGGGACTGAGCAAAAAAGTAGAATGTAGCAGCGAACAGGAGGTAACATAAAGCAAATGCACAGTGTAATTGGATGGAAATAATTACAGATCCATGATTACCATCAAAAGGAATCTTGCAGTAAGAAAGGCTTTTAAAGGCTGCACTCTTTGGCCAGGTAAACATCAGTAAGCACAAGTTCACAGCTCACAGGAGAGAGAAGGTAAAAGGAGCTCGGCTTTGTTCTCCATGGAAGCCAAAACTCGAGCTGTTAACTTCAAAACGCTTCAATCAAGAACGCATATTTCAAGAGAAAAAACAAAATGAGAAACTAGTAGAGATAACTACAGAACTGTGCAGTGAGGGTAACGAGATTGTACGTGTAGGCCCCGAAGGAATCTTGCAGCAGCGCAGTTTTTAAGGCCCCATTTTTCTAAGCAGAATTTCATCGGTAGAAAGAAAAAGAGAGACGGTGACAAAAGCGGAGGACGCGTACAAAGACAAGGAAGAAAACTACGAAGGATGAGAAGAACGAGACGCAGCGTACGCTGAAGGCCAAACGAAACCTGAAGCCGAAAGCAAAAGAAAAAGGAGTTCTTACTGAAGTCTGCGGTTTTCGCAGGGGAGGAGGAGAAACACCAAGAACCCGGAGCTTTCCACGCGGAATGCGCGGCTGAATTCCCCAACTCAATCCGGCAATCGAGAGGAGCGGAGGTGTCGAGGGCGAACCACAAGGCTACGGAGGCGGGGGTTTGGAGCCGAATGGTACAGAGGCGAGGGAATCTTGCAGCTAACAGGCGGAGCATTTAAAGTGTAAAGGCTGCATCTTTTCTCAAATTGCTCATCAGAGAACATCGCGAGCTGCAGGATGGGAGCAGGCCCGAGACGCGCGTCCGAGCAATAAATTCTCGGGTGCGGGAGCGGAAAGGGACGGGAGGAACCTGAAAAAGGTGGCGCCTTTACGCCAGCATCGCTGGGAATTTCGATCTGAGGGATCATAAATTGAGCTCAGATCTTTACATGCCCTTCTGCACAAAACAGGCCCCGGATTGCGAGTTGAATCGAATCCACCAAATGCAACCCAAAATCGCAACACCACGCCTAAGAAAGATCGCCCAAATCAAATGCGGCACACAACCTATGGTCGAACACTCCAAAAAGCACAATCTTTGCGGAGAAAGTTCAACAGAGTGGAAACTAAAACCAGACGAGGAAGAAAAGATCTGAAAGGAAACGGCATGAAATCCTCAGCAAGAAAACGAAAAAGGAAAGAACCCGCTCGTCTCGCGTATTCCGGACACACAATCAGGAAGCGCGCACCTATGATGAGGCGGGGGCGAGCATTCGCCGGCGGCGAGTGCGGCGGGGACGGAGCAGTGTGCAGTGGGAGCGCCACGCTAAGCGACGGGATGGATGGGAGGGAGGTTAGTGGTGGAATTTAACCAGCTTTTGTGAACTGTTTCTTGTTTGTTCTTCCTTTTTGTTTCTTCCTACGCGTTTCGTTTCTGTTGCTTCGGACGCCACTCCCCTTGTAGTTTGCAAGTACGTGCGTCGCGTGCAATAGAATAGAAAAAAGGAGACAATATTTGACTGTTTTTTGAGATAAAAATAGTCAAATTTTAGAACGTTGGATGGTGATCCAACGCTCTAGATCTTTTTTTGGAGGGGATACTTATATTCAATTTTTTTTGGAGGGGATGCTTGTATGAGTGGATCCGTTGGATAGAGATCCAACGCTCCCAGATCATCTGACTGTTTTTTCCTTCAAAAACAGTCAAATGTTCTATAGCATTTCTCTAGAAAAAAACCGGTAACAAGGACGTATGCGCGTTCAGTAAAACAGTCTGTAGCTGCGCTTTAGAGGTAGGCCAAAATAAATTGATTTACAGTTAAAATTTTATCGTAGCTGGTTAAAATTATAGTGTAGTTGAAATTTAATGTAACTAAATTTAAAAAAAATTAAAAATTGAAAAAACATGTGAGCCCATCACGAACAAGCAAACGAATACGGAAAAAAAGAACCGCAAAAAAACTCAAACAAAGCTAAAAAAGCAGAAAAAAATAAAATTTAGAAATAGTGAAAAATAAGCTAGAAACCATAAGTTTAAGCCGAATTAAGTGGGCTAAGCCTCTATTCAAATCTTAGTGTGTGTGAAGAATACATATGTATATGTATAGATAGATACACGTAGGTTATATACGTCTGCTTTATATCCTTTAAAGAAAAGAAAAAAAACCGTGCTGCCGAGCAGCGGACGAGGATCGATGAGTAACTGAACTGAAAAAAAAACAGAAAAGAATTGGCATGGAGTATGGGACACTGCACATTTCAATTGTGATGTGCGAATTTATGGGCTTCGTCTTTCTTTAGTTACTTAGGTGAATTTATGGGCTTCTTGTTTCTTCGATTACTTAGGTGGTACACTGATACTGGTCCATTGCAATCGTACTGTAAATGTACAGAGTTCATTCATTCGCGGAGCGGTTGTACCCGCATCTGTCCAGAGAAGGCTCTCCATTCTGTACCATAGCTGTTTGGTAAAATTAGTTATCTAGTGTTTTTGACCTACTATATAGATGCGAGTACTCTTTTGCAGCTAATTTCATGGTATGTTTATTTGTCCATTAATAATAGATACCGAACTTGGAGACTACTAAGTGCATCTACAGTGCTTCACTCTAAACGGTAGCTTCAAGCGTCTATAGGCCTGTTATTTTTGGCTGCGGCTTATGGTTTTTGGCTGCGGCTTATGGTTTTTAGGTTGTTTGTACAAAAGATTAAAGAGTAACAGAAACTCACGTGCAATTTTTGCCGATATAAATGAAGTCAGTAAAATATGTACTACAATTAACTAGTAGACTTTATCTTGAAAAAATACTCCGTTTAAAAACTAGTTACTGTAGAAAAGTCAAAAAACAACTTTTAGAAGCTGAAAAGAACAGGGTCTATGTTAGATGTGTGCCAATATAGTGGAAAGAGAGGGTAAATACGATGGCTTGCAGACTTGTTCGGTAGCTTACAGAAGAAGCGGTGGCTTAAGGAAAGAGGTAGTGATCTAGGAAAGAAGGGGGATATAGTAAATCTTCACTGCGGTACTGATTGCAAATAGTTGAAGTCACTACTTGAGATTATATATATTGTGAAAATACAAAATTTTATATGGTAACTTCAGATGACATGATATCATTCTCTCTAGGCAATTTATTTTTTTCTTCTGGGACCACAATATTTTTGTATCGCAGTTGGAACCTTAGGCCCTGTTCTTTTCAGCTTCTAAAAACTGTTTTTCGACTTTTCTACAGTAACTAACTTTTAAACGGAGTATTTTTTAAGATAGAGTCTACTAGTTAATTGTAGTACATACTTTACTGACTTCATTTATATTGGCAAAAATCGCATGTGAGTTTCTGTTACTCTGTAATCTTTTGTACAAATAGCCTAAAAATTATAAACCGCAGTTAAAAGTCATAAGCCGCAGCTAAAAAGAACAGATCCTTAGACGCTGAGCATTGCTTAGTCTTTTCGTGTATAATTGTGTGGTGCTCCCGCATTGGAACATATACGATGCATCATGCACAGCACGTTGGATGCAAACGGAGTGAGCACAAGCTAAAAGGTTTGCTTGTATTGGGGCACGTGTACATGAAAACAAATTTATACGCAGCCATGTGTGTGCACGGACGAGACAGGGGTTGGGTACTAGTTGCACGGAGGGTGAGGGTAGTGTTGTCCAATCAAATTATTTCGCGTACGCTTTAAAAAAATTTAAATATAGTTAATACTTAATTCGTACATATATAACCTCATGGAAAACCTTTCTTTGGAAAGTTTATAGACTCGTATTAGTGTAGTCATGTTGCAGGTGATAAACCATTTTGAGCAAGTTTTTTCAAGGATGTACTGTTTGTTGAGTTTCTTAAGAATATCATTATCATTACTATTATATAAGAATAAGTTGGTGGGTGTACGTCCATTCTCCTCCAATCGCTCTATTCCTTTAACTTCTCATCATTCTCTACTTTCCAACCGATCAGAGTAACTCTCTTCTATAGCACGATTTTCTATACATTTAATGAGTTCCGTTACAATGTACAGGTACGTAACTAGTATACGCTAATTATTGAGTTGAGCAACATGATTCCTCGTAACAATGAATCTTCGTATAATCTCGTCAGCGCCCTCCTTCGAGTTTATATGCGCTCTCCTTTGAATTTATATAAACACCACCTCCGTCCATAATTCACCAACTGTTCATCTAGGTGTAGCTATAGGCCTGTTCTTTTTTGCTGCGGCTTATAGCTTTTGGCTGCGGCTTGTGGTTTTTGGCTGCGACTTGTGGTTTTTGGGCTGTTTGTATAAGAGATTACATAGTAACAGAAACTCACGTGTGATTTTTGCCAATATAAATGAAGTCAGTAAAGTATGTACTACAATTAACTAGTAGACTCTATCTTAAAAAAATAATCCGTTTAAAAGCTAGTTACTGTAGAAAAACTAAAAAACAGCTTTTAAAAGTTGAAAAGAACAGGGACATAGATTGGATGCTGATTATGTGATCATACAAATCCAGATGGATGGCTGGTTATCGAAATTCTAAATATGCATGTTGCGTGAATGTTTGACGAACAACCGACTTCTTATAGTTCGACAAGGACAAGTGTGCGTATGTCCCGATCAATAAATTAAAAATATCTTCCACGGAATGTTATGTGCCGTACACATAGGTGTTGAGATAAGCAGCAAGTAGAACGAATTAAGTGGGCAACGATCGGCCGTGTCACGATCAATGTAATGTCATCTGTCATTAATTATTACGCATGATATACACACTGGTTGCAGTGACGCATGATATACCTTCGTGTTCGTGGTGCCACTGCTCGCTTGCCCACAACACCTTTTTAATCGCTCGCGCTCACTTTACACCACGCGCCGTCTCACGCATGATTATCGTCACATCATGGCACTATGTCCACGTCCGCCGGTCGTCACTCACCTCTAGCCTACACCTCCGCCCGCTCACCACTCGAAGGTCGAAGCCGCCTCCCACACAGACAGCTACAAGATAAGAAATAGAACAAATGTTAGGATTTTGTTTATATCTTTACCTCTTTGGACGCAAGGAGGGCTGAGATGGAAAGAAAAATGGGTCTAATGTATTACATGGATCACACGAGATACGAGACGAGACGGCTGAATTTATTTGCAGGTATAAAATATAGTTTTAACAAAACTAATAGTATATACATCTAATATATCTATTATATACCTAGTATTTTATAAAAATTTTTGAGTGTTCAGTTGAACATCTATGTCCTATGGCAGATCCGCCCCTGACTGGTTGGGCTAAATATAATGATCAGTGCAATCAAATGATGCAATATTTGGTGGAACAGCACGCTGCTAGCTTTCTGGTGCGTTGATCATCCATTGCTTTGCAGTCCATTAAGCAGTGTGATTGGTTTACTTACAGATACAGGGAGCTCGGGAGCGCGCGAGGGGATGACACGGATAAAATAATAAGCTAGAAGTTTAAATCGAAACAAGCGAGCATAAAATCCAAACGGATAAATACCGGTCCAAACCTAGTCCGGGCCACTGAGCCACATGTGACATGCCCCACTGGACATTGGTCCGTAGAACAAACTGGCATAGGAGGGAATCCATAAAATACTTCTTACGTAGAGCTGAACTAGCGTCGCATGGTCACACAGGCTCAGACAAGATTGGCTGCGTTCTGACTTCTGACTTCCGACCAGCCGACGGAGCGTCCGATGCAAATACTCAGTATATTAAAGATAGGAGACTCTCTGGATGGAGGGACATACCACGTCATCATTTATGCGAAAACCTTCTATATTTTGTAAAATTGCGTAGAGGTCCTCTGTTCTCGTAAACAGATCCCTATCAGATTTTTTCAAAAAGCATCCTCCACTTCACCGGTAGCACCCCGCAGTTTCCAAAATTACATATAGGTTCTTGTTTAGTTACGCACAAGGCTTGCAGGTCCTCGGTTGTTTTACGAAAAAGCCTTTCGGTTTTTCGGAAATTACATATGCGTCCTCGATTTTTTTAAAAAATTCCTCATGAATTATCGTCTCTTTTACTTTGGTCTATATGGTAGCTAGCGCGACGTGACACCGCGCATACGTAGCTAGTACAAAACAGGTAACGCTGGAATGCTGAATCGGGAGCTTTCGTATGGCAGTATGTGACGCACATCCAAAACCGGCTCGCAGACGTCTAAAAAAACTGGCTCGCTGGGACGCGTCATCAGAGATTCAGAAGCCATTTATAGGCCTCCCAGTTGTCGTGCAAAAATAATGGTGCAGTCTAGACAAAGATCATGTCCATTCATTGAAGAGAGGATTGACCGAGTGTACTGTTCATGACCATCCAGCTGAGGTAAAACCTGCAGTTGTGAATCTCTTAAAAGCATGTTCTTTCCCCCCAGCATTTTCTCGTCTACACGCATGTAGCAGTAGGACATGTTGTTTTGTGCTAGATAGGTTTTGGTTGTATTTTTTGAGACGGTGATCGACACGTGAAGATGTTAATATGGACAGTGCACGCGATGGCAGGCTCTAAAAGCCATTTGAAAAAACGAAAAACCCGCATAAAAATATTGTCCAGTTTATTTTATCTTTTAGATAAACCAAACACAAAAAAACATAGCCGCGTTAACACGGCCGGTTAGTTCAAGTGTAACATTCACCCGGGTACGAAGATCTAATCATGCAAATGGGAGTTAAGGAGCGGCAACGGTTGCATATGCAGCTTCATCATGTCACCGTCGCGCCCTAATCTGCCAAATGTGGGGCGAGCCCCCATGCCCGTGCATGTTCTGGCGGCGTCATTCCGTCGCGAGTTGCTGTCACCCGCATCGGATGCTTGACGCGCGCTTGAAGCCGAAGCGGTTTTGGATTTAGGTGCACTAGTAAAAAAAAACTTGCGTATAGTTCGTCTTCGTCCAAACAATGTCTCTTTGGTCATTACTTTTTAATTAGATGTTAGTGAAAATATAATTACATTAAAGCAGGTTCAAAACCCCGACGATTACCGGCCAGTTACCGGCTTTACCGGTAAGGGCCGGTAACAAAAAATCCAATCAAATTTAAATTTTGATTTTCGAATTTTGACCGATGTTTTCGGCTATCGGACGATCAGTTTTTCCAGCTACCGGTTTAAAAACAACTTAAAATTTAAATTTTGATTTTCGAAGTTTGACCTTTTTTGCCGGTTTTCCGTTACCGTTACCGGCCGCGAGGCGGGTTTTCTCCTGGTTCCAATATTTATATCCCTGCATTACGGTATATTTATGACAAATCCAATGCTAACACTAGATCGTGACAAATCGAAATCCTTTTATGCATATCAGCGATCAAAGTTTTAAAAGATTGATTGTACGTATTCTAAAATATCTAGGACGTAAGTATCACACGACAGCTTATAGCCTACACCTTTCGCATTATGCTGGGCTTTTTGTGGGACAGTTTGGAGAATGGAGGTTTGGGAATCTGATGATGAGATGAGGACTTTTTGATCGCCGGAATCTGTAAGCTAAACATGCAGCTTTTTCTCAGAGAATATTTGGGATGTTGCTGAAAAGATACGGCAGTACTTTAATCTTTCTCATAGAGGTCCAGGAAAATGCCCTTTAGTGTGTAACCCACACCAATGTTTGTCCCCTGTAGCCTGGAAGAGTAGCCCTGCCTCGTTTAATATAGGGAATCATGTAATAGCGGAAAATTACCTCAACCAGACTGAATCACTGAAACAATTGTAGTAGGGTCTCTACTTGCACGAAGAAAATCATATATTGCATTGTGAAAGATTTGCGTAGTAAATCCTTAAACATGGGGAAAAAGCTACCCCTACTATGCACAAAGCTGGCACTACTACCAATTGGACAAAATTGGGGCGGACGACATCGTATCAGTTAGCTCCTGCCTCCTACAAGCCAAAAGAGATTGAGGAAGCAAGACGATACTTACTCCCCTTGACGAATTAAACTGAATTCAGTGGACTAGCTCAGTGGGCAGCAACGGCCTCTCCTGGGATGAGAGATATACCAAAGTTTCGATGCTTGCCATCTGCCTTATTGATGAGCTTAAAACCTTTCAAAGGAAGCTGGTTTATGAGAAGAGTCTCCAGTTGGCATGCAACGCTCTTGCCAGGAACCAAAATGTATAACATCGTGGCATCCTGCATACCTTCCTTCGATCTATGAGCACTAAGACGGCCCACAAGATCATCCGTCTGCAAGCAGAGTGGAGTCAATATTTTATGCCCCCCAACATCAACAGACTTAAGAATACAGGAATGTATGATCAAGGAAGTACCTGTCCAACATACAGCTTGTTGTCACGTCTGATAATTATATAGATGCTGGATCTGCCAACAGTTGAAGGTGGCGGTTGCTCCCTAGCACCTACAGCAACACAAACCACTTCAACCAGTTCTGATATGCTTCTTTTGTTGTAGAGATCCAGCAGTTTCTTCTTGCATATTGTGGTAACAGTGCTCTCGACTTGCTTTTGCAGCAATCGAAAGGCACCAGATGGAAGTTCTAGTCCATTTATCAGCGAACCAGGCTTACTTACCAAGCCATCTGCGGTAGAGTTGGCAATGGAAGGCTCATGGTGGACCATTGATGACGTCTTGGCAATGGAAGGCTCATGGTGGACCATTGATGACGTCTGCTTGTTTAGGCTCATAGCCAAATATAGCTCCTCAGCCCTTCTAATTATCAAGCCAGGCATACCTTCCTTCCTGGCTGTTTGAAAAGCAAGGCTTTCTCTACAGATGCCATCCATTAATCTCCATGTTGGCTTAATGCACCCATCGACCACTTCCGTTCCCATAGCTTTGAAATCAGTATTGCTGAGTGACAGAGGCAGGTCAAAAATGCCATGCAAGTGAGTTGATATGATGCCTAGGCAGCCAACATAATCGAGTCTTTCAATAATGCTACCAGCTATACAGGTTCCTTTTGCAGTTTCTGTGCCCCTACATATTTCATCAATTAGAACAAGACTCCTAGCAGTAGCTCGGCTGACTAAAGATCGTACCTCTGACATTTCAATCTGAAAAGAACAGATGGTCAAAACAAAATATTTGCCATGTACATTAGAAAGTTTATCATAGAAGTAAATAATGAACACATTTTTCTAGAATTAAGAAATAAATAGTCTATTATAAGCACAGAGGGGAACCAAATGGGGCTGGTACCTCAACTAAATTCATACTTGAGTCAGAAAAAGAAAAAAATATTACCTAGGGCAACATCACATATGTAACACGATCTAATTAACATGCTTGGTGGACTATAATACACCAAATTTGGTGGAAAAAGCAAGTTGGTTGGAAGGATTTGATTGTCCAATCCAAACGATTATATAATTACGCAGGATTTGAACTTGCAGCACAGTTAATATGGGGGCTGTGTTCTGTGAGATCTCATACATTTACAGATTAAGTAAAATCATGCATAGTTTCCAGCGTGTCAATTTTGTCATGTGCTACTTACCAGGGGAAGTTAAACATCAAAATAACTAGGATGATTATTTTACAATAGCAATAACATCATTAAATATACTTTTAGCAGTTCAAATTCCATCGGGGAAAAAACTAACAGGATACAATGGTATTAGCACCTGTGTTATCTGAGAATACAGCACTACAAATTATATGAAAAGAAAAATGTAAAGCTACAAAACTGGCACCTGAAACGAACTTTTCCCATCAGCTGGGCTATCATAGGATTTCATATGCAGCATAATGGAATCAAAATGTGGGATGACAGCTGAAGCAGCTGGCACCATCAGGCCACATATTCCAAGCAACGCAGCAGCACAGACTGATCGCAACATACTGGATTTACCACCACCATTTGGGCCAGTCAGAATAAACAGAGAGTGCATGTGGACATCATTCAGTATTGCATTCCCTTGATTAATATCAAGCCAGTAAGGAAAGAGTCCTAATAAATCCATTTCACTTGAGCTTTCCTCCACAAAGTATTCCTGCATAAATATGTTCTATATTTAAGCAATAGAAAGGAACATGTCACCGGGCAAATGTATAAACAGTAGACCATGGCTGACATCATCTATACAAAGGCTGGTTCACCTAAACTATGTTTAACTCTTACTCATCAAGATTTAAGTATACCATTTTGTACTTGATACTGACAATACTGCCAGACCACAACACAAATTTGCAACTCAAATAACACACAGAAGGAAACCTTGCTGGCTAGAGATGAACTAGTGTAAATGCAATCCTACACAGACAAGTTATTAACCAGTACGGGAAGTCTTGATTTAAGTAGGATGACACATTAGAATCATCCTGTCATAAGCAAACTGAAAACAGGGTGCAGAGGGATCTGAAATTCTAAGTTTCTGATTTGAGGAGCATCCCGTATGTAACATTCAGATAAAAGGTTAGAATGGGTACAGTATCAACATGCAATGCTAAGATGTTCCAACTGGACTAACATATGCATGCGTGAAAATGACACATGACCACTTAAATCCACAAAATTCTTGCATAGAATGCAGAAAGTTTTGGGTAACACAAGTACACAACTAGTCCAACAAATGCAAGCAACTTATTGAGCATATTTCAATTTAAGCAAAGAAAAAGGCATCATATCCTAATTCAATTGTTTTTTTTTTGAGATAACTGTCCAGACTGCAGACTCAAAATATAATAAGATGATCCAAAAATAGTACCTTAGATAAGGGAGCTATAGTAGGAAGTACCCAATTCCTTCTTCTGCCCTCACTGCTCAAGATCCCAGAAAAATGCATGAAATCAGACCATCGCGCATAGATGGGTCACCAAAACAGCAATATTATGAGCTTACAGAATTGGTAACATTACACTTCATAAAATGTCTATTGTACAAAATACAAAGGTATAAAATATTAGCCAAATTCAATGCGAAATGTTTTGGCCATAGGTTCCAGATGCACACCAAATATCCAAGGTTCACGTCAGTGAGATAATAACAAGTTAACCAGATACCAGACCAGGACTTTATGCAAAAGAACGGACCAGTTTAATTATTATCAAATTGTTTAAATTTGAGAAACACGGGGTAGCCATATTTATATCTAAAATACATTTTTTAAAAGCCAACTTGACTGGCATTCACCAGTTTGTGCCAGTCCAACATGTTTGGTGGAGCTGCTTGGGTGCCAATTTTTGAACATTGGTTAATTTACAGACTAGCAGAATAGCAAGAATGTATAAACTCTATCCAATGTATGTTCTAGGCTTATGAAAAGAGAAGCACGAATTACTCAATACAATGTTTCTAGAAGCAAGGCCAAAAGTAATCACCTAACATGACCAAAAAGTGCTTTTGTTATGATGAGCAACGTTGAGCAGAAGACAAGGATATTAATCTTGTCCTGCATTTCACTTGAAAGCCCTCTCAACAGCTCAAGAACTTTACATTTTGCATCATCACAAGCTTCATTGTACCTGACGAAACAAATATCAGCATAATTTCAGTTAAAGATACTGCAAAAACAACTGGAGTGTTCTACTGTAATTGCTCATTCTAGAATGCATTAAATTTAGCCTATTTTAGTATGCATCTACTATTGTTCAAACAGAATACTACATTGTGTCAATTAGTAATTTTGTCAAAAGTAAAACAATAAAAAACACAATAGCGGGTGCCATAAAAATAATTAGCAAATGCAACATTTTCAACATATACATATTTCACTTGTTAGATGTGTATTATTACTTGTGTAAACATATACATATTTCACTTGTTAGATGTGTATTATTACTTGTGTATTTTCCCTGTTGTATAAGTGGTTACCTGTATATATGTCATACATGTACGTATATATATACTAGCCATTGGCCTCATGAAAAATACAGGCACTATTCATAACATGGTGCCAGAGCTAACCTAGGTTTTTCATGACGCCTGGGGGTTCTCCACCGCGCTCGCCGTCGACTCTTGCCGTCGCACGCCTGCCCATAGTTGTTGCTGTCTTCCGTTTGACTATGGCCACGTCCCACCCGTGGTCGCCCTCGTCTCCGTCGCCGAATTCGTGCATCGACTCCGCCGCCCCCGGACGCGCTCGACGCCAACCGGTCTTCTTCCGCACATCGACGCTATTCGCTTGTAAGGTTGTCGTACCAATCGCCGTCGAGGTCTTCCGCCGCCTGGTTTTTCCGCGCTCCAGCAGCCTCTACAAGAGCCATCGGCCTAGGCGCACGCCGCCCGATGCCTGTGCCTCCGAATCCAGCGCTCCCCCGCTGCTGCCGACCACCGGCAGCTGTCGTTGCCGCCGCCGCCGGGGAGTCTCTGCTATCACCGTCGGCCCTCTGATTCGATCACCACGCGTTATTTGATACGGTTTCCTATCGTATTGCATAAGAAACAGAGGAGGCGCTGGGGAAAAAGGGGGGAAAGGGAAAAAGGGAAAAAAGGGGGGGATGTCATCCTCTTCAGGCACCGTTTATGTTCCTCGCTGCAAAGTGATCTTTGATGGTTTCAATTATCGGGACTGATTTCAGCACATGCAACTCCACATGCGTGGTCAGCGCCTTTGGTAGTTTCTTACTGGCGAGTTGCCTTATTCGCCTCGCCCTGCTCGACCTGTTGAGTCTGTACTCCCAAAGGATGTTTCCGAAGACACTCGTACAAAGGCATCTGAGGCTTTCGAGGACGCTATGGAGACTTTTCAGACCCAGTATGTTGCCTACAAGGCATGGACCGATGAGGATGCTCATGCTTCTGCTATTCTGGTTGCTAGCATGAAGGTGCATCTCACTGGTGATGTGGTTGGCTTGGCTTCTACAGATGCGATGTGGGTGTATCTGCACAGCCGCTACGAGCCATTTGGTGATTCCTTGTACCTTGTTGTTGTGCGTCAGGAGCAGTCGCTGACTCGCTGTAGCAGAGAGATGCCAATATAGACGAGTCCTATGCTCAGTGGTCCACGGTATGGCGTCAGATTGACTCTTTGGGACCAGATATTTGCCACACTTATCGGTGCTGTCAGCGTCAGCAGTCTCACCTAGAGCTTCGTCACATCTACGACTTCTTGACACATCTCCAGTCTAAACTTGAGCAGACTCGTGCTCAAATGCCGGGTCGTCACCCTGGTGCGACTCTGTTGAAGACTCTTGCATCTGTTCGTACTAAGGTGATTCGTCTTCGTGGTGCAAGTTTGCTGCCGTCACCGCCGTTTCCTTCGGTTTTGGCAGCTCCTCCAGCTTCTACACCTGCTGCGCCTCCAGTTACTCCTTCACCAGTTGCGCCTCCACCAATAACAGCTGCTGTTGGTAGGGGATTCCACTGCACCTATTGCAACAAGGATGGACATGTGGAGCAGTTCTGCTACAGGAAGAAGGATTTTCATCGTGGTGGCCATCCTCCGAAGGCCACTGGAGGTTTCTCACTCTCAGAGGAGCTCTCGTGCCTCTGACACTCAAGACCTTCTCACACTGCTGCGTCGCATGGCTGCCTTTGCACCGTCCGATTCTTCTAGTTCTGCTGCACAATCTTCTAGTGAGAGACCACCTTTTACTTCTCCTTCCTCAAGTATATCACATTTGATTCTTGATTCTGGTGCTTTCTTTCATATAACATCTGATTCCACCAGTCTCACTTTCATTAGTCTTTTTAGTTGTTTATATCACTATTCAAACAGCAAATGGTACCTCTTTCTGTCGCAGGACGAGACACTCTTTCAAATTCATCCTTTCATGTTCCTGTTGTTTCTCATGTTCCAAAACTAACTATGCAACTTATATCTGATGGTCAGCTCACTGATCATGGTTGTCGTGTTATTCTCGATTCCAATTCATATTGTGTTCAAGATCGTTGCACGGGGACTCACGACAGCTCTGGGAGCTTGTCTGGCTTTATCTTCCTTCTGCTGCCCTTGTCAGTCTTGTCGCCTCCACCACCACCTCCGCATCTGTTGCATCCTCCACCGCGTCTTTTGCTCAGTGGCATCATCATTTAGGATATCTTTGTAAGTTGTGTCTGTCTTCATTAGTTCATCGTGGTCTTTTAAGGTATATATCTAGTGATGCTTCTCTAAATTGTCTGAGTTGCAAGCTTGGCAAACAGTTTCAACTCCCCTATCCTTCTAGTGAGTCAGTGTCTTAGCGTCTTTTTGATCTTATTCATTCCAACGTATGTGGTTCAGCTCCTTTTGTTTCGAAAGGAGATCATCGATATTATATAATTTTTATTGATTTTTCTCGGCACATGGATATACTTTATGTCATCTCGTAGTGAGGTTCTATCCATCTACAAGACTTTTGCCACCACGGTCCGTACTTAGTTTGACTCTCATATTCGTGTTTTTCGTGTTGATTCCGCTGGGGAGTACTTGTCAAGAGTCCTTTGTGGTTTTCTTCCCGAGCAGAGTGTTCTCTCTCAGTTTTCTTGCCCCGGTGCTCATACCCAGAATGATCTAGCTGAACAAAAGCATCATCTTTTGGAGACAGCCCATGTTGTCATGCTTGCTTCTGCTGTTCCACACTTCTGGGTTAAGGATGTTTATACTGCCACTTTTCTGATCAATATCCATCCATCTACTGCTCTTCAGGGTGGGATCACAGTTGAGCATCTCTCTATAGAAAGACCCCTGCTTATTTCTACTCCTAAGGGTTTCTATCTATCCGAAGAAAAGTATATCTAGAATATTCTTGATCATGCATCTCTTACTGATCAGCGCACAGCTGAGATCAGGGATAAAAAAACCAATGGTTACCGACCGATAACTAGAAAAACCAGTGGGAACCGGGAAGGAAAAAACCGGCCAAAAATTTTTAAATGTAAATTTAAATTTATGACTGCATAATGTACTTCCTACGTTGGTTTAGGCCTTTTTTGCGCTAGACTAACTATTGTATGAACTAAATATGCATCAATGGTAGCTCAAAGTCTATTCCGACTTATAGACGTCGAGATGACAACCTATTACCTTCTGGTGATGATCCTCATCCTACTTACCATTATCTTATGTATCAGCCTTGTTACTTCAATAAACACTTTCGAATTAATATTTACATTATTGCAATTGCTAGCTATCCATAACCAGTTTCATCTAATTTTTTCCGGTTTTGGTAGCGATTTTTCCTATTTTTGCCCGGTAACCGTTACTGATTTTAAAACAGCCCAAACTCAGAATTTGATACATGAATTCCATCCGGTTTTTCTCGATTTTTCGATGTAGGCGGTTATCATATCTTCGCTAGGCGTGTTTTTCTCCAGTTATGAGATTTCTATCCCTGGCTGAGACTCCCATTGAGCTTCATGTTTATTTTTGTCCCACTGATGGTGAGTCTCTTACTGATCCTACTTACTATCGTCATCTTGTTGGGAGCCTTGTTTATCTTGGCGTCACTCATCCTAACATTTCATACCATGTACATATCTTGAATTAGTTTATTTCTGCTCCCACTTAGCTCCAGCTCTTTACAACACCAGGCATATTCTGATGCTACTTGGGCTAGTAATCACTCTCATCGCCGGTCTCTCTCTGCCTGTTGTGTTTTTCTTGGTGGTTCTCTCATCGCTTGAAAGACTAAAAAGCAGACAGCAGTTTCTCGTCCGAGTACTGAGGCTGAGTTGCGAGCTATAGCTTTGTTGACTGCGGATGTTACTTGGCTACGTTGGTTACTTGAGGATTTTGGTGTTTCTGTTTCTACACCGACTCCACTTTTATCTGACAGTACCAGTACTATTAGCATTGCTAAAGATCCGGTGAAGCATGAGCTTACAAAGTATATTAGTGTTAATGCTTCCTATATAAAGACATGTGCAGGACCAGCTTGTTGCTCTTTACTATGTGCCTTCAGAGGTTTAATTGGCAGACTTTTTCAAAAAGGCATAGACCAGAGCCCAGCACAGCTTTCATCTCTCCAAACATCATGTTGTTGATCCACCATAAGTTTAAGGGGTGTTAGATGTGTATTATTACCTGTGTATTTTTCCTGTTGTATAAGAGGTTACCTGTATATATACCATACCTGCATGTGTATATATACTGGCCCATTGCCTCGTGATAAATACAAACGCTATTTATAACATCATTAACATGGAGTAGCATTTCCTAGGACCACTGCAAGGTTTTATTTTGTACTAATGTAGCAATTTCTGATAGTGAGCTAATTGTAGGATGTTCAAGAAAGCAATTGAGTGTGTCTGCAAGAGCGGTCAAGCATTTATTAAGTGAGGTTGCAAGATCAGCTAGTGGCTATCATCCATTGGGTCAGTACCTGGTTAAAGCTTTCTCAACTTTGATTGTTGTAAACCATTCCTCCCCAACCTTTCTACCTTTTGAGTCAATCGCAGGCTTCAGTTGTTTTATCTGTTGTTCACCAAGCGTGTTAGCCCACACATTTGGTGTGAATCGCTTCCCTTTAAACCAAATAGCTTCGTGTTCTTTTGCATAACAGATTTCCCCTTTAGCTCCATTCGAGGACATCACAGATTTTATTCTTGAAACAATTGGCAGAAAATCTTCAGTGACCTGAAAACCTCAGCATACGTTAGTATAATCCATGCCATAGGTGACATCCAAGGAAATGCAATTGTGAGAGTCCGATGTTGTCTCCTGCACATATCACAGTATTATATTCATATCCCATTTTGGAGACCAAAGCTACAGTTATAGATTTATTGTTGATAACTTCAAATATATTTCATCAGTACTGACCACAACAGAGAATTTCAATCATAAACGTCTTGTGAACACTGATAATTCCGGTAAATGAACTCACAACAACATTGTCATGCAGGTAAATTCTATAAATATAGACGCCATCAAGGATAAAAGAAACATTTTGACTTTTTTTTGTTGCAAAAACCCAAATTTATATAGAAAACTATTGCTCAAAACATACCGCTGTTGTTAATGCCTCAGCAGCTATATCAACACTTGCAAACTCTTCTTCAGCATGGACCCTTTTCACACGTCCCTTCCAAGATGACTCCATATCATTAAAGAACTCCTTGGGAATATATTCGGATGAAGTTATTGCCTGGTCACTTTCACCACCTAAAGAAATCACTTCACCGATACGTTGTGAAATAAAGCTACATTCATTCATCTGCAAAAAGAAAAGAGCTGCCCCAGATCAACAACAAAAGGAGGGGAAAAGGCTTTGCCAAATCAGTACCTACAGAAAGAAAATGAGGATCTCAAAAAAAAAGGAAAGAAAGGGAAGGGATACGTGCAGAGTCAATAACTGTCTAAATATTTTTTATATACGTGAAAATTTCACATGTGCACCATACGTATATCAAACCAGACTGACAGACAATGTTTTAGAGCAGTAACAGCGCTGCATCACGTGTGACATGCCTTCATAAAAACTATAAACAGAACTTACTAGTATATCAGCTTCAACTTTCAAACCAGTAACCACCGAAGCAGGTTCAAGCAATTTGTTCAGGATAGGAGAAAGCTCAGCATTTCTGCTCATGAACATGATCTCATCAAGGACATTTTTTATTCTACAAAATTCGATGTGATTAACCTCTTTTGACTCAAGTAATTTCACAAGCTGCAAAATCAACATTGGTAGATAAATATAATGCAAATAAATGAGATGAAGTATACAAAATACAGTGAAAAACTGCCACATGAAATTATTAACCACGCAAGCAGGGATGTGAAAAGGACAATGATATGTATTAGAATATGTTACAAGGTGAGGAAGAATGGAAATGTTAATGTTAAGTATATTGCAATAGTAGCCCATAATGCTATATATAATACATGAGACACAAGTACACAAACCCTAGACAATAGGAAATGACCTATATACCTTTAACAACCCACTTCAAATGTAAAGCGTATGCAATAGCATTACATTTGAAAAGGATTAATACTAAAATAGGAAAAATCTAAAGTCTGCGTCTTGAAGTTGTCGTCACAGCGTGCGGTTCTTGGAAAATTGTGTCGAGTGTCGACTGTCGAGTACCAACCATCCGAAATCGTGCAATAGCCTAAAAAGCACAAAGTGCAGGGGCTGAAAAAGTAGAGGTAAACGGGAGCAAAGTCGACCGCAACAACACGATAGAGAGGATAAGGAAGGCAACACAAATATAGTTGCCAAATCAAGCCGAAAAGAGAGATAGAAACATAGCGGCGCAGATCGAAGCCCAAGATGGCGTTGGCACAGTGCACAAGAAGCACAGTGGAGGCGCACGCGGTGTAGGAGAAACGCGGCGGTCTTAGAAACTCAGGGTGGCGGCTCAAAGAGAAGCGGCGGCATCATAAAAATTTCAACGATCTGCAACAGCTGCAGCTATGCAAAGGAAAGAGAAGACCACACTCATCCAAAAGGATGGAACGTGGCTAGCAAAGCAATCGGCTGACTGACAAGAAATTTGTGGACTCGCACGGTTTTGATGAACTGATAGAGATGGCAACGGACTTGGATCGACGTAACGAAAAACGCAAAACAAAAAAGACGACAAATAATAGCAGCAGCAATAGTACTATGCCTTCAAATTCCCCTCCTCTCCTCTCTCTTCACCCTCCTCCCGTCTCGCCTGCCCGTGGCGGGCCGACGCGCCGGCAGCGGCAGATTCGAGCGGTCCGGCGGCATGGAGCGCGAACGAGGTCCAAGGCGGCGGATCGGACAGAGTAAGATCGGTGGCGACCGGATCCAAGGCGGCGGTTGGCGCAGAGGCGCTCGGCCGAGCGCAGCTGAGCGGCACCGACGCGCAGCGCGGCGTGGGCGGCGGCATGGGCGCCAACGCGCGCGTGGTGGCGGCCGGAGGCCGGCGGCGAGGGAGAGGACGGGGAGGTCAGCTGGATCCGGTGGCCAACGTCAGTGACCGCCCCCGGGAACGAAGATCGCTCCTCCCGGAGCCAGCAGCAGCGGAATGTGGATTGAGCTCTAGGACTCTGATACCATGTTACAAGGTGAGGAAGAATGGAAATGTGAATGTTGAGTATATTGCAATAGCAGCCCATAGGGCTATATATAGTACATGAGATACACAAAGACCTAAATTCTAGACAATAGGAAATAACCTAAATACCCTTAACAAAATAATGAGATAATATAAAAATTGATGAGCACCAACTACCAGGAGAAATCAAATTTTCAAAAGACAAAGAAGAAACAACACCACCAAGGACTCCAGGATACTTCCTTTTGGATATCATTTGTCTTTATACTCGCTACGAAATGACCAATGAACATATACCCCAACACTCAGCTGATCTCAAGGCCATTTTGCAGAGCTCCTAGAAATCAATATATCTCTACTAGAGCCAGTGTGGCCAGTTAGCGACAGTGACCATTCTGGGTAGTTGTTTCTAACATTCTTGAAAGACTATTTTTAAGCAAAGAACTGGCCAGAAAGAATAAACATTGAGTATTTCCAAAATAATTTTTGATTTTTTTCCATTTCTCCACACAATAGTCAAATGATGCATTTTACTTCATTGTAACTAAAAGTAGCTAAAAAATCCTGAGAATTATTCATAAAATCAGTGTCAGTGTAAATCAGGTACTTAGTACAAGCATCTGGCAAATTGACTACTGTACATAAGTTACATAAGACCAAAGACATTGTGCATTAGCTGCTGGGGTCTAATTTTATGAAACATAAATTCGTTTCTCTAGCATGAACATGCATTGAAGCAAACAAATCATAGGGTAACTGATGGTGCAATCATTGCCATATTTGCTCTAAAAATATAAGAAGCAACCTTTGCTCCTGATATGCAAGTAAATTCAGGAATTGAACTAGTTATGCTGCCCATAAGCCTGCAAGCCTCTGCAACAGTAAGATTTACAAGGGTCATCATATAGCTCTGGAAAGCTACAGGTTTTCAAGTTGAGTTAAAATTCTGACAATGTTATGATATCACAAACAATACAATTTCCTGGGAAAAATTGGGAAAAACCGAAAATATGAAATTGAAGCAGAAAATTAACTATTGCATAATGATGACAAATAGAAAGTACAATCAAAGCAATGGTGACATCAAACATGAAGCATCAGTGCATCACAATAAATAAACAAGATAAATTAAAAGACGATAATTGCTTAAATGAGGAGATAATCATTTTAACCTTTCAGGAAGCATATCAACAGGAAAATAAGAGTGCAATTTTTGTCACTTATGAGATCTCAACTAAAAGTAAAATGGCACAGGAGGAGGGCAGCTACTTTTGTTGCTGTTGGCCAACCTCCAAAAAATAATTTTACCAGTCAATGTCTATCTACTTAGAATGCCACTATAAATAATGTAGAGATATCTGTGACAAGGAGTCTAAAACCTCATCATAGATACAAGCTCAGAATCTGCAATTACACAAATTATTTACAAAAACCCAGGCCAAATTGTTGTAATGCCTTCGATCCCATTATACCTATGAAAAAATAACTTAGTATTGGTTAACTCTACACATATCCCAGCCAAGGTTCCAAAACCCGGAACCGGAAGAAATCCCGGCCGGCGGCCGGTAACGGTACCAGCCGGTTACCGGAAAAACCGGCAAAAAACCGATCACAATTTGAAAATCAAAACTTGAATTTTGAGATGTTTTGAAACCGGTAACCGGAAAACCGGCCAAAATTCAAAAATCAAAAATTGATACCAGCCAATTTCTTCAGTTACCAGTCTCCACCGGTAGAAACAGTAACCGGCGGATACCGGCCGGTAACTGCCGGGATTTTGAACCCTGATCCCAGCTATGCTCCACCTTTGAAATAGTTCTAACACACTTATGCACGATATCACAGTATCTTTTGAGCCATAAAAATTAAACCATCACACTGCAGTCAGAACAGAAGAGCATGCAAAGTTTTGTAAATCAAATTCAGCTGAAATTACAGATGGTCCATTCCTTTTTCATCCCAGCGCAAACATTTAGTAACTGGCTAATTGCAATGATAAATGTATGCATTTGTAAATTAAATAAATCTTTTCTTACACATTGAGCTCAAAGTTCCGACTCCAGGAAATTGCAAAAAAACTGAATCTATCATGAAAAAATTATGAATGCAATGTTGAACAGATTTTACCTTGAACTGCAAATGCAACATCGAAAGGAGGAGGATTAAGAAGAAGATCTCTAATATACCTACATATCATAAGAAAAAGTAACTCTCAAGAACCAAAGCAAAGCAAACACGTATAAGCAATGGATTACAAAGGTCATGCCCCAAAGGAAAATTATAGTACTCCATCTCATATAAATGTAGTCCCCTCTGTGCTACAAAATAAATGCATAGTGTGGTGACACAGTTTGAGTAAAAAAGCAGTTGCAAAGGATGATATGTAGCAACTCTTAAACGATGTCTCTCACCATAGTCACAGCTTTCAAATTTTACATGTAACGTTGATGGTAGAATTACAAAAGCAATTACTACCTCCATTTCAAAATAGATGTAGTTTTAGCTGGGTTTACAGAACAAAGAAATGATCAATGCCCCTGTTCTTTACATGTCTGCCCTACTAATTAGCCTTGGAAATCAAACAACTGAAGGCACTGCAAATACGTGAGTTGTCATTTGGTTACTGGTAGGCTATTTAGAGTTATAGACCTATCAGCCTTTAATAATGGGGCTAAGGGCTTTTGGAGAATGTTGCCCACAGAAGAAAAACAGGTATTTGAACACCTAAACATACTTGCTAAAGTGACAAGTAAATTGAACCAGAGGTAGATTTAACAAGATTCCATCCAATGCCTATTGTGGAGAGATTGACCTGGTTGAAAACTCAGCAGATGGTACTGCTCTATGGGGTGTTTGGCGGCATATTTATGTATATATCCTTAGGTCATAGACGGAATAAATAACTGTTTGTTACTTTGCTACTGCCAAATTAGCTTGCTGTAGCACTTGCTTTGTTACTGCCAAATCAGTGGTCAATTGTACACCACTGAACTTTCCAACAATCGATATAGGCATATAAGGAATTTTCTCACACAGGTCTTGCGTAAACCTTTAGTGCGTTCCCTCCATGACTACCATGGAGAGAAATCCTCGAATAAGCAGAATTGTTATTAGCTAATAGATGATCCAATAAACATTTGAATCCTCAAAATAAAAGAACATTTGTCTTTCAGACTAGCTTATACATGTAGATCTGTGGAACAACTAAGCAATATTATGCAGTTAATCCAACAAATAACAAAACTTACATCAATGGAAGCCCACCACAGTTTGGAGGGAGCACCATTTTTAGCAAACTGGGTATTCCCTCTGTTTGTATCACTCCTATCATAGCACATGGATTTCAGATATTAGATTCCTCCACTTTAGAAGGCTCCTTTAAAAAGATCAACAGTACCCAAGAAAGGTGTTGCATACCAATTTGAGTAGCAGTTCCAAGATACAAAGGCTGAGGCCTCCCTTCCAACGAGACAGTGACATTGCGAAAAACTGTTTTCTCATCAAGCCCATATATTTCCCTTACCTGGACAAATTAAAGCTTTTGGCTGTAAGAAAGTAAGAACCAATGTCCAAGGCTCATTAAGAAGAATATAGAACAGCCAATCGAACAGTAATGACTCTAGGAAAATCAGCAAAGCCAGTGCAACACTTCAAGATATGGATCATACACACGAAAATGCATGATGACCATGCATTATCAACAATGAGATACTAATAAAAAGATACAGACCTTGCATAAAAGTTCCTCAATAGGAGAATCGTCAAACCACTCAAAAGACTTTCCACTGCACTCTCCCCACAATAGCCCTCCTTCGCCAAATTCCCCCCAGCGTGATGTCCCTACAACATGAGCAAATGACAGGAAATATCTTAAATAAACAGGCAAATTCAAAACCATACATAGATATCAACTGCACCAGTTGAGTGCATAATTTAATACAACACATATCAACTATGCCTCCACAACTACAATCTTGTTATCATAAGGAGACTTTTTTTGCATCATACAGCGCAGTGATATAACAGGGAGATTTATTGGATTACAATATTTCTATCAGAATTGATGCCTCGATAAATGTAGTAAAAGGAGTGAAAACCTGACTTTAAAACTATTGTTCAAGTAAGAAAGTGTCAAGCTGGCTAACTGTAAAAAAGGAAGAAGATGCTATTGAACATTCTCCACAAATAATTAATTGCCAAGATATTAATCAACATTGACAGTACAAATGTATCATAAATAATAAAAATCACAAGATCTGGCTACAGCCAAAGATTTTTCAGTAACAACTTCGAATTTGAAATTTTTATCTATGATATATTTAAACAGAAGATCATGGTAACAGCATAAATTACAATTTCTGGTTTCCAGATTCCAGAATAGTTCTGTCCAGATCAAACACAATATGACGATAAAAATATGAGAAAAACGGTTTGCTCTGGATTATAAATCCAAACCTGAAGAATTATTCCTCAAAGAACTGTGAAGGTATAGATGATGATAACGGCATATGCGAAGCTTAGTAACTACAGCTTCCTCTGTTAGGCCTTCCTCAGCTGAATAAGTTTTCATCGTTTCTAGCACAGAAATCAAGCAATAGCCTTTTGCAGAGCGTGAAATCCCTGATAAATGAGAACATCATGATGTACAATACTTCAGTGCTCAAATCAGTACCCGGTGGCCTCACGAAATCAAGTATTTATTTGGGGAATTCAAAAGTTAAGAACACACATGAATGATAATATATTTTAAAACTTGAAAGCGTGACATAATGCCATACACACAAACAAAGAATGTTAATAGCACCTTGAATATTATAGGTTTTTATATATCATGATTTGTTACTTGGTGTTATGTGGAGATTTCACTACCACAGGAAGAACAAGCAGCTGGCGCCAACCAGCAATCCGGTCGCACCATAGGGTGACTGCTCCTGGATTTGGTTCAGCCTCCAAATAGATAAGTCTTCTAGTCCTATTTGGAGTTTGTTAGGAAAGAGTTATAATTAGATATGATTTCCTATTTCAGTTGTAATCGGTTTTGGAAGACTCAGCTCTTTGTATGAGCAGTCTTGAGGATCAATAAAGGGAAGCCAAGAATTAATCTATCCTTCTTTCCCCCCTCTATCTCTTACCTGCGCTCCAGAGCCCCTGCCGAGCGTCCAGGTAGCCAACACGGCTCCTGGTGGCCGGAGTTACCGGCCCAGACCTCCTGTCGCCCATCACTACCACCTCCGGAGTTCAGGGCTCAACACTTGAGCTCTCATCTAATACAAGCATAAATATTTATAATAAAAAGTGATACTACTTGAAGAGTATCTTCTCAAGATTTACAGGTACTGATTAAGATACTGTTCAACAAAAGAAACTAACATTCCATATCAACTAATTGACTAGCCCATTAACCGATCAAATTTCATGCATGATGTCATTTACTATCACACTCTCCATGTGAAAATAATGTATACTAAGCTGCACAGCGAAATTTTATTGAACAAAAATATGACCAGCTGATTAGCAGCGTAGTTACAACAGGACAGAGAACACAAAATATCTACTTAACAAGAGTTATGGAATAGAGATCTGGAAGTACAACATACCAACTACAGGCATTGGATCAGGAAACTCAACATCATGGTCTACTTCAGCAAGACCAAATACATAAGGACTACCAGGATGCGCATGGCTGTAATGGAAGGCAAAAGTTTAAGATTATGAACTGAAGTCATTACCAGAACCTTCATATTTTAAAAGCAATGGCAGTTCCTACTATTAGATCCCAATAGTTAGTACAGTTGCAAGAAGAGACAGACTCAACGAGGACAAGAACTACATCACTAAATTAGAAAGCAATACATAAATGTATATGTGGCATCAAGTGTCAGAGAAGTTATGATAAAACATCTCAGTGAACATTGTAACTGTGAGGGAAGAGATAAAACAGATTTCTTTGATAACTATGTAAAAGACTCCAATTGAAGAACTAGTGCACAGAATAATCAATCAGCATTGTAAAATAGTAACCTTCAAAAGAACACCCACAGCCCACATAAATAACAAAGTTCTTAGCGAAATTACACTAAATTATATCATTATGTAATTACCCAGAAATAAATCGACCTTTCCGAGCACGGGCTTGAGTTGGGCCTTGAATTTCCTCAACTATGCACTGCAAGGCAATAATAAGAGACAGCAATAATGTACAATGTCACTAAAAAAGGTCAGTGTCACGAAGTTGACCAGTTAAATGCAACCACACATGCCTAAAGCAATAGACAAATCGATGGTCAAAATCCACAAAATATTGTTAAAGATTACAAAGTATGGTCTCATACTTGAACAAATTGTGAGCATCACATCAGACGCACTTGAGTAATGTCACCAATCAACTTCCCAAAGAGCAAAGCAAAGCCAAATCCACAATGTGTTAACTATTCCACACAAATTAAGTTGGTTTAAGAAAACCAAACAGTTTTGCTTGGCGCGTAATCATGTGAGCAACTCATGTACAAAAGCTCATTTTGCTCATCTGACGAGAAATTTCTGTCACGCCTGATCAATTTCAGGGAAGCAAGGGGATGCAACCATGGTTGTCTCGACGTAATTGGCGACCATGGCGTCTAAGAGGCACCAGGACGCCATGGCGACGCCACGGCGAGGTCCGTACTTAAATACGCTCTACATGCATACACATACGCTCTACATGCATACACATACAATCCGGTCCCCTCATATAATCTTCCGAACTCACCTCCTCTCTCCCGGCTTCCTCTCCCGGCACCCCTCCCTCCCCGTGCCTCCTCCCTCCCGCCACCTCCTGCCTGCCGCCTCCGCCCGTCTCCGCCGAACCCAACCGTTCCCGCCGGCGGAGCCAAGGAATACCGGGCGGCCACGGGATGGGAGTGGGAGAGGATGGTTGTCACGGCGAAGCTCCATGGCGTCCCCGTGGACCGCCACGACGCCTAGGCAATGACTTGGCAACGCCGTGACAACCATGGATGCAACCAATGAATAAACCACAGCATAAGATGCTGCATCATGTGGACACCAGTAAATCACCTAAACAGACAAGTAATAACATCCTTCAACTGTACAACAAACACTCATTCTTACCCCCATTCAGGCTTGATGCAAGGATGACAAGTGCAACACCCACTACAACTCCAAATAAGTATTATGACATTTCTTGTAGTTCATTGAACATATGGCTTATCGGAACAGTTATTTTTAGACCTTGTAGTTACATCCATATTCCTATTTTACAGAACCAACTGGTTAGAATGAATGCAATGCGTCGAGCAAATTAGTAATGAATTAAAATCTTACCACAGAATAACCACACCGAGTCAAATCATCCAATGTTTGCCGCAAATTCTGCAAGAAAACTTGCTCATTAAGGTATGAATTAAATATAAACCATATTAACTCAGTGTTTGCCGCAAATTTTGCAAGGAAACTTGCTCTTCTGTCATACAATTCTCAACAGAACATTAAGAAATGAATTAAATATGAACCATATTAACTTCAAATCTCTGCAGATATGTTAGCTCGAGTAGGAATAGATATGACCCCTTTTTAGGGCAAGATATGAGCAATATTGATGAGCATAGAATATTCCAGATAGATGAGAAATAAGTGACTAATACAAGAAATACGTTATTCAAGTTCGTTATGCTTACCTGGCAAAAAGAAAAAAGAAAGAATGGAGGCAACTTCCAAAATGTTGTTGCAATTCTAAAATCATAATTCATAAATGAAAAGGTAACAGTAGTAGGTGTCACATAGTTTAATAAAGATGTGACACTCTTCAAAAAATATAAATAGAATGTAACAAGATCTGCTCACTCTAAAAAAAGTTTCATATTCTCCAATTCCGTCATGATACTTCTATGCATACTGATGCAAGAATTTGATGATTCTCTAAGCAGCTCGGTATGATGATTCTCTTAAGAAAATCTTAATTACAGAGGATAAACAATACTATGTAATAGCATACCACGACTGGACATCCAGCTTTTGGAATACTGTCAGAACGCAAGCCTCCGAAAGGATTTAATCCTGCATGCTCTACAAGAATACAGGCATCAAACCCAACAGCTTCGTAGAAGTCTCCTACCTGCATAAACAAAGCATCAGATTCCATAAATGGTCAACATACATAAATGAATTTTCCAGCTTGGTTGGGAGAGGAGAATCAGAAGACACTGGAGAGAGATATGATACATCTGAATACTATTTTTAATAGAATGCAGAAAATGAATCCAGCTAGGTAAGTGGGAAGCCAGATGGAGGGGCATGTAGTGAAACAAATAGATCTTCTTGTTTTATGCATTACTCCTTACAAACTGAGCACCGAAGACAAGTGCATAAAGCACATCATCGCATGTCATAGAGATCTTAAGGTATAAGGAAACCATGGTTTTGATAACTTTAAGGTTTCTTCCCTATGCCGAGAAACTCTACAGAGAATCTCTCCAGATTTCCCCAACAAAAATGATCGAGCATGTGCATTTACTAAGAGAATAGGTTAATAGCATACTCTGCAAAGCAGAACCTCACGAGGAAACTTTGATTTGAATTGCAACATTTCCATGTTCAGGGTTCCATCCTTCAAACTGCAAGGAATCATACCAACATTTGTGTTAATGATAACAAAGCAAATGCCAAGAAAATGAGCTCGAAATCCTCGAATTCACGAAAACAAAAATAGCATAAACAAGAAAAAGTTACATAAAATGGAAGGAAAAATATCCATGAAAGACAGGTACTATTAAGAAGGTGGTACTAAATCAAAAAAATCTTGGTTCTGGCCACATTGGTTTGTCTCAAAATTAGAATTATAAAATATGTTTTGAAACAGAAATTATACCATGATTGCTAGTACATGTCTCCAATAATTACTAATTAGGGCAAAGGATAGGTAACGTGCAAATTGTAAGATAAATAAGAGAACTAAAAGAACAGAAGGATGCATTCAAAGTTCCACTTTAGAATATTAACAACTCAAGTAATGCACATGAGTTCAAAACTAGTATAAACATCATGCTAACCTTACAATAAAAAAAGGAAAATGTTAAATAAAACTAGCAATCATAAATTGTTTGACAAAATGACCATTGCATAATTATGTTAAGCATGTAGCAAGAATCTGCTTCACCTTCCATTTCTTAAAGTTGGATCCAACCCTAATATGTTTGAATACACAAGTCTCTGGGTCAATTGCATGGATGATGGCTTCCTGCACCTCTCCATTTTCTGAAAACATTAAATAGCATAACAGAAGCTTCAGCATCTGTACATGGGAGAGAAAAATGCTTCAGAATCAGAGACAACAACTGTTTGCAAGCACCTCTTTCCACCAAAGAATATGCGATAGCATGGCTTCATTGCAGAGATCCCCCTGTTTGTTCACCTTCCTAGACACCATCGAAATGCCTCGTGAGATCTTCCTTGGTTTAGACCCAGACCTCCTGTTGAATAGCCTGGAGTATAGACGGTCATCGAGATTAAGCGAGCAGTCTAGATAGGCCAGATTATATCCAACGTTGATCAAAAAGCAAGTCAAACACTTCATTCTTCAGGAAATGGGTTCAGGTACATGTTGCAACAATTTATACGCAGCAAGTTTCTTTGATAACTCCATTTTGTGTATATGTCAAGTGTCAGCGTTTTTTCAGCAGGAATTAACCCAACCTATATAGGGTGCCATCTATTTGTATTGGTGAATCATATTATAAAATGTCATTATCTCGCCAGACTGAATTTTCAAGACATAAGTATTCAACATTACTTCGCTCACTGGTTTCATCCCCAATAATAGCTCTTGTGTGCAGTGCAATGTGTGCTACCAGTTGCATATCTGCATGCATTTAGTGGATACCACATGAGAATCATCTTCTTATGACCTTCTGTTGGCTGTTCATAATTTCAGCGGTGCATTTGAACTTGATTTCTTCATTCTAATTAAATTTTGCCACATTAACTTTAAACGCATATAGCATATCTACAGCGTAGCATGCATATACTAGAGAGAAATGAATGATGTATACATGTTAACCAATCATTTAGGAGTACTGCATATAACACAAGATAGCCTAGTTAGTTAACGAGTTTTGGAATAGCGCTTAGTCAATTCATTTATGAACAATCATGTTCTACTGCACGTTCGTGTCTACATCTACAAGGATAGCAACATCTCAATTTTTAAACCAACGATACCAACCTGGGCACGACTACTCTCCTCTGCTGCTCTGCATTCTCTAGTTTCAGGTTAATAGTAGTAGATGGTAGTAGTACTCACGTGTATTCATTGAGAGTTTCAGGCCGTTTCGGATCATAGAGGCAGTGATCAAATTAGTTCTCACGGATTTGAAATAGATTTATTTATATATACGTTTGGTTTATGATGTAATATCCACGAAGCTATAAAATTTCAAAATCAACCCCACCGAGGTGCCGCACTCTAAACAAATTGGCACCATTGCCGCCCGATTGTGTGCTACATGCTCCACACCAACCCCCACCCCACCCCAAAAACCACCACACGGCACAAAACGCGGTGGAACGAGACTAGAACGCAGCAAACACACGAGGGGAGGAATCTCACAGCATGGGAAGCGGGGAGCGGCGCGGCAGGCGGCGCCGGAGGAGCGAGTCGGCGAGGGGGAGCCAACGCGGCGCGGCGGCCACGAGTGAGCTCGCGAACAGCCGCTGCATGGCGACGGCGCCGCCGCGCGAGGGGGTAGGGTTTTTGCGGCCTCTCGGTTCGCGGCTAGGGGTCTCCGCTTCGGTATCCCCGCCGCAACGGGAATGGGAAGGCGCCGCGTGGGGAAGTGGGAAGTGGTGGGGGGAGAGAGGCCGAGAGGCGGAGGAGGAAGCGTCGGGGCGCGAGCGGAGGAGGTATGGTCGGGAGGGTTTTTTTTTTTGGTCGCGTCGCTCGTTGTTATTTTCAGGCTATGACTTTATCAAATAAATAAGTGGCACATTTTCACTGCTATCGTCTCAAAATAATTTATCAGAATAGATTTTTAAAAAAATTATTATCTTATTAATATTAATTTGTTCGTATAAATATTTATAATAGAGTCAAAACTAACGACTCCAGTCATAAGCTATATTAAAAAAACACATACGCAAATTTCAAAAGACGGTGCGCACGCTTCGTGGTGCGTCTAACAGATGGCCCGAGAGATCACGGGCTCACAGTTCCTGGGCCCTGGCACTGGCAGGCCCAGGCAACCTTTTTCTGTCGAGTTCTGGGAAATAATCTCAACTCTCAAGCCAATGGTGGTTTGATTGTTGCAATGTTCTCGTATTAGGGGCCGTTTAGTTGATTCATAATTTTGTGCCAGGGTAAAATTCGTTCTTGGTTGAGTAATTGGTATTCCATAGCACGGCCAAATTTCGGCGAGAAAATGAATTTGGATGCCCAATGAAAAAAATCTTGCCAAAAAAATTGGCCGTGCATGCTAAATCCAATCAACCGTAACCAAATTTCGAGTTGGAGAATAAAAAAGAGATTGACAAGTGAAGAGCTGCTAACAAATTATCATATATACTTAGATACGGAAGAGCGGCGCCACGCCGCGCTAGCTACTACATGGACCAAAGGAAAAAAAGACAATTCATAAGAGAAGTTTTCTGTAAAAATTAAAGTCTAATTATAAAAAACGAGGCGTTTTACGAAAAGTGTAGTTTTATTCTGTGAAGGATGTTTTTTTCAAAAAAAATCAAGGATCTATATGTAATGTAGAAAAGTTCGTATGCAATTTTAAAAAATCGAAGGATTTAGTCGAAATATCATGATCGAAATAACGTGATCGAAACAAAGTGATCCATGGTCGAAGGGCGTTGCGGTCGAAAAAGATTGTGGTCGAAGGGTGTTGCGGTCGAAGTCGACGTGGTCGAAGTCGAAGCCATGTTCGAGGTCGAGGCCGTGGTCACGGTCAAAGTCAATGCCATAGTCAAAGGGTCGTTGTCGAAATTGAAGCCGTAATCGAAGGGTCCTAGTCGAAGTCGAGGCCATGGTCGAAGGGGGTCGCGGTCGATGGTCGACACCGAGGGCGTGGTGTGTGGTCGAAGTCAAGTTTGTGGTCATGGTCAAAGGGTCGCAGTCGACGTCGATGCTGTAGTCAAAGAGTCGTGAACAAAGTCTATGTGGTCAAAGTCGTCGTGGGTCAAAGTCTACGTTGTTGAAGTCGAGGCCGTAGTCGAAATCCACGCCGTGTTCGATGTCCACATGGTCGAAGTCGAGGCCATGGTCGAACTCCACGCCATGGTCGAAGTCTACGTGGTCGACGTCGAGACCATGGTCGAACTCTACGCCATGATCGAAGCCCCGTGGTTGAAGTTGAGGCCGTGGTCGAAATCCACGCTGTGGTCGAAGTCGAGGTCGTTGTCGAAATCCATGCCGTGGTCGTAGTCCACAAGGTCGAAGCCTACATGGTCGAACTCCACGTCGTGGTCGAAGTCGAGGCATTCGTCAAAATCCACACCATGGTCGAAGTCGAGGTCGTGGTCAAACTCCACATCGTGGCCGACGTGGTCGAAGTTGAGGTCGTGGTCAAAATTCATGTCATGGTCGAAGTCTACATTGTCGAACTCGATGTTTGTCAAAGTGGCAGTGGTCGAAGTCGACGCTGGTCGAAATCCATGTCGTTGGCGAAGTCGAGTCCGTAGTCGAAATCCACGCCGTGGTTGAAGTCTACGTGGTCGAAGTCGACATCAATGCTGTAGTCGAAGGACCAGGTCAAAGTCGAAGCCGTGGTCCAAGTGGAAGTCGTGGTCGAAAGGACCGTGGTTGAGGCCGAGGGCACGGTCCAAGGGGGTCGTGGTCGAGGTCATAGGCATGGTCTATTTACCATGCAAATAACACCACCTAATTTTTTTGAACTTGGGCAAAATCATGCAAATAAGACAACCTTAGAAATATACCATAAAAAATAATGGTTCACTTTAATACCATCTATAATTTTTTTTTAGCCTAGGCATAATACCGTTTCGACTAGTTCCATTTACATTTTTATTTGCCCTACTCCCTACCGTGACCGAAGCCCTAGTCAAAGCACCGTGGTTGAACAGGTGATCATCGTGGCCGATCACCAAGGGCATTTTGCATAGTCGAAGCACCGTGGTCGGAGCCATGGTTGTAACACCATGGTTGAAGCAGTCATTGGGCCCATATAATCAATGTTCTCTATATACATAAGAAACCATGGCCAAACCAACATCTCTTACATAACCATAGAGGAAAGAATATCATTAATATAGTACTTTAATCACAACAAGATAAGGAACCATGGCCAAACCAATATCTCTTACAGAACTATAAAGGAAAGAATAGCATTAATAAAGCAGTCTAATCACATCAAGACTACCATAGTAGTCTAATCGAGTCCAAAAAGAAGGCCCCCGTCGAGACTAAATAAAAGCACGCAAAAAGATGTCACAGAAGCATACAAAAAAGGTGTCACAGGTCTAAACCCTGCTGAGAGTACAAAGCACAAAAAAAGAATGCCTCGTACCTAAACCTAGGCAAAATACCATTCCGTATGGTCCCATTGACATATTCGTTCGCGCTACCCCCTATCATGACCGAAGCCGTAATTGAAATACCGTAGTCGAAGAGGTGATCGAAGCACCGTGGTCAAAATAGCCATTGGGGCTAGTCACCAAGGGCATTCTGCATAATCAAAGCGCTGTGGTCGAACCCGCGGTCAAAGACATGATCGAAGCGTTGCGGTCAAAGTAGTCATCGAAGCCATATAGCCAGTCTAATCATAGCAAAGAAGGCTAGGAAACCTCGATGAGGATAGCACCTCAGAAAAAACACAGGGGGGACAAATATAAAGCAGTACCTCAGACGTGGTCGAAGCGCCGTGGTCGAAGCAATCATCGGGGCCATAAAACCGATGGTCTCTATATACATAAGGAACCATAGCCAAATCAACATCTCTTAATCACAACAAAGAAGGCCATCTCTTACATAACCATAGAGGGAAGAATAGCATTAAGAAAATAAAAGGGAACAAACTGAAAGCAGTACCTCGCACGAAAACAACCATCGCGATAGATTAGGGCGCGTAAGAGAAGCGCGCTAGATGAACACACAAAGGATGGAAGGAAACAACATAAGTTGCACGTAGTGAAACCACGACCAAGATGATGAAATCCTATATAGATGCAATTAGGAAACCCGATCCGGCGATATGGATTCCTCTGGGAGCCAGCAAGACAGTGTAAGAAAGAGTGCGAGGAAGACACGTAAACAGGGGCGCTGGCAGTATAGCGACACGAAGATTCGGGAGAACACGCGGAGCTGGCTCGAAGGTCCTACATCGCGCGGTCCCGCTCGATCGAACGGCTGACGCAGCAGCGATGTAAAGAAGGGTTTTTCTGCAAAAGAGCAAAGACGTATGTGGAAGGAGTATAAGCAATAAGGACCTTTTTGTAATTATGCAAAAGCGGAGAGCTTTTTCGAAAAACCAGTGATGTGGCATGGGAGAGGCGGGAATCCTCCAAGTTTAATATTGGAAATGAATGGCCCCAACCTTGTAAATATCCTCCTAGACAGCGGTCACAAAAATACGAAATTTCAGCGAGCAATACTTTTATACTAGCTTGTTGATCCTGCAGCATAATTACATTACATCCCAGTATCCCACAACAATTCAGTGCCCAGCTACACAAAGCCCTCTGCTACGGCCTACCGGATATATATATACTCGACTCAAATAGGCCCTTGAAATGCTTACAATCGCTGCAAAAACTACACCGTCAAATGCTGGCACTGGGATGAACTGAGCATCTCAACAAGATAAGAGGTAACACACCATCAACCCCTTGCTGCTGTTAGATAAGGTGGAAATTGACCGTCTTTTCTCGTGCAAAGCCAGCTGATTCTGCTACAGCAAAATGGCCGTGCTTTCTTACACTTCGATTAACTGCTCAAAGCACCCTGCCGTCCATCCCATCAAGAAGACCAGACCACATTCCGTTCACCGGCGGCAGCTGCGCCACCAACGCCTGCCATGGAGGATATCCGACGCCGCTGCCTCGGACGCGCCCGTCCATTCGCAGCGAGAGGTACCTACAAGAGCGGGTGTCCAGCTAGCATAAGAGAGCAATTCGGCTCAAGAAACTGCAAGGCTGAAAGCTTCAGCTAAATGTTCAGACGAGTTGGCAGTAGTACTACTCACACAGGGGAATCAAGTGGCACATTGGCCAGCTTCTTCTGCTCACCTAACCATCTGCAAGAGGTACAAGTAACAATCAGCATAAGATAATTTGCATTTATTTTTTCTTCATATGAATAACTTAACCACAAAAATTAGCATCGGGGTGATAAGCTCAGCCCGGATTGTGTCATACCTGGCCCATTCAGAAGTGTAAACCGGCGCGAGCTGCCAAAGCCTCTGGCTCTTCTTGCCAATCTCCTCCTCGTCCTCGCTCTCGTCGAACTGCAGCGCCGGCGTGCCCCCGTCCGTCAGGAAGGGCACCACCAGCACGCCCCTCTCCATGAGCTCCTTCAAGAACGGCTTGCTCCGGCGGAACGACTCGGCAACGAACTCGGCAGGGCCGGCAACGATGACGAGCCGCGCGCTGCCCCTCAGCTCGCTCAGGGGCACGACCCTGCTGCCCTCGCCGACGCGGAGCTTGAGCCTGGACAGGTTCTCCTCCCGCGTGAGCTTGGCCACCTGGGCGTTCTTGGCCTTGCTCTCGCGCGAGTAGAGGAACGCGAAGAGCGAGACCGCCGCGACGTCAATGCCCAGGCCCTTGAGGGTGTCCGCCGCGCCGGCCGCCCTCGCGGGGCTCGCCAGCGCCGGGATGAGCTGCGTGAGCGCGATTAGGCCACCGAGCGCCCCGCTGGCCATGAACGCGAGGTAGAAGAACATCCGCACCGAGCGGAAGGGGGACAGGACCTCACTCCTTATCTTGGCCATGGAGCTGCAAATTCGCCGGATGATGAAAATGACCAGAGCCCAGAATTGTTAGGTTCCCAAACAGAAAGAAGAATAAGAGGGGGTGGCTACCTTACCTCGTTGGCCGGAGTGGTCGGAGGAGGTGGAGGAGGAGAGGGCTTGTTTGCGGCGGAGCAGCGGACGCCGCGGCGTGCTCTGCTACAGGAGGATGCCGATGGCTTCGGATAAATTGGCGGTAGGAAGAAGAGAGGGGTGGAGAGGGAGATAGCAGGAGGGGAGGGGAGAGGCGGCACCGCCATCTTGGAACTGCAGGTTTGCTCGCCTCGCCTGCCTGCAGAGGGCTGACCAGAGCTGCTCGCTGACTGCTTGCTATGGAGGGTAGGATTTTTCCTTTTCTTTGCTCTTTTTTCCGTCTTGCTTTTTCTCACTGCCACTTGATTTGTGGCGGCAATCGCGACATCAAGGAGAGGCAGGGAGAGGCCCTGCTTGGTAGACGCATCCACTCCACCGTACCACACCATGGGCATTTGAGTTCTAGAAACAGACCATGCAATTATTCACAGGAAACAAAAAACCTGCTTGCAGAAAGATTATGGTTATAATGTCTCAAAAACTGAAAAGCTGATGTAGTAATCTGTTCACTCTGTATTCAGATGTTTACAAAGTCTACGCTTCGGTGTGATCGAGAGAAAGAAATAAAAAAGAGAAGAAATAGCGGTTTAGTTCTGAAAAATTATCGAGTATCGAGTTCATCGTGTTCGCAGACTTACGACCACGGCGAGCGGAGGTGTCCGCAGGAGCAGCAGACGTGGTCGTAAGCGAGTTACGACCACGATCACAGAGCGAGAAGACGTGGTCGTAAAGGAGTTACGACCACGGTCATGAAGTAGGTAACATGGTCGTAAGGGTTACGACAATAACAATCGATAGAGTCTTCAACGTCGTCGATAGAATCACAGCGTGATCGAGTTACGACTACGGTGATCGACCGTGGTCGAAAGGGGTGCAACACAACGACGATGAATATAGTCATAACTTCAGCTGAAGTTAAGTATGCAGCTAAAGCCAAGAGGCGTGATGGAAACGGTCAACATAGTTATACGGCTACATTGAGTAGTTGTAGGACTGCACCATTCCAGCGAACCGCGTGCGTTAGCATCATCGACATGCCTCTCACCGTCTCACGCACTTATCGATCCTCGTCTAGTCGGCTTGTCCGTAAAGCTCACCACGGAAGCGGAGGACTACACCTGTGCATCTGTGCAGCGCTAACTCGACCTGCACCGCTTTCAGTCATCACCAAAACTTGTTTTACGCCGTTGGTTTGACTGGTTTACTGCCATCAGTCATTGGCCGTGGCACTAGCACCCGACAGCTAAATCTGCCTTTTGATCTGTGAAAGGCTTCAGTTCCGGTTCCCAGTGCGGGCGGGCTCCGTTCACCAGTGGGAATTCCCGATTTTCTGAAGCGGTGTCACCAATTAAAAGGTACGCGGGAAAGCCGGTGGCATCCTCCCTGGCTACCAGGCTAGGCTTCTTTGCAGGGCCCTAGCATCGAGAAGCTTCTGTCAAGTTGTTTTAGCCTGCTAAAAACTGTTTTACAGTAACTAATTTTTAAATAAAGTATTTTTTAAAATAAAATTTATTTGTTAATTATAATATATATCGTACCGATTTTATTTATATTAGTAAAAATCGCACATAAATTTTTGTTATTTTATTATCTTTAACACAAACAGCCTAAAAATCACAAACCGTAGCCAAAAGCTATAAAATTCAACCAAAAAGAACAAGCCCTCTAACGAATTCCGCTTCTAAAACATGTTGCTTATTAATTTATCTTTTTTTATTTTTTTCTTTTTTCCTCTTATTCTTTTACATTATCCACGATAATAACATTTTTATTTTTTAAATTTAATTTCTTAAAAAAACTATCAACCACTAGTCCACTACCGTGAAAAAATGCAAAAGCCTACCGTTTGAAGCACTACTGACGTTTTTGTCCGAGTTGTTTTGACAGCACCCACTGTGCTGAGTCTGCTTGACAGAGGATCTTCACTTACCGCTCACGTACAAAAGGTGTAAATTTTAACAGTGCTTAACAGTTTAACATGACGTATACATTTCTGGTCTAAGAATTCGGAAACCCTGTTGTCAAGAACTCCCAGCACATAAACGGAGTTTTTCAAGTGACCCCACACTCGACAAGCTAGGCAACATAAAAAAACTTCGAAGAATCAGGTTGACAAATGAGAATTCACGACAAACAATTCCGTCAGAATGGATGTACATTATTGTGCCACCATCATTCAGAAAAGGGAAAATGGGCCAAACAGAAATTTGACAAGTTTCTCCATGAAGCTACACTCTCCATTCTTTGTACAGTGTAAGTACTAAGTGGCACAAGAAGAACACTCGTTAACACTCTCCCCATGCTGACAAAAAAAGAACAAGGAAAAAAAAAAGCGGGAATACATAACCACACAAGGAAAGAATGCCAGGAGCTCCCAATACAAGGGAGGCATTTGTTTATACTATACAAATACACAAACAAATGAAACCCCAAAAAATTCCCAGCCCTGCCAAACAAATATTCATATAGAACACAAATGATAACTTGATGTTACACCTCATTGGTTAGCGTCAATTTGGGCGCCAGACCTTGCCTGCGTAATCCGATTTGCGTAGATAGTTACTAGGCGCAGTTGTGTGCTGCTAAGCCCTTCCAAATATGGAACAAATGCTTTCCCAAGCATGATGTAGATATCCACCAAGCAGAATACAACAGTCTAAAAATGTGTAAATAATATCAGATATGAATAACTGTGATAATGCATCAGGAATTGATTCAAAGTAGATAAAATGCCGGTCAGCAAGGTCATGGGATACTGAGAGGTTCATCTAGGGAATGACATAGATCAGAGTTGTAAGAGTTGCATGTGGCTTCTGCAGCACATAAAATAACTAGAAAGCAAACTCACGAAGAATCATAGGCAGGCATTTCCAGGGAAACATGGCAAAAGATGTTCATGTATAAAAATATTTATAGTACGGTAGTACCCACCTTTCGAACATCTGGGCTTTGGTTACTAAAAGCGTCAAACAGTGCTGGCAAAAATGTTGGCAATTGATTCATCAATTCCTCCTGGGAAAGGCGCCCAATAAGCTGCAAGATAATAAGAAGAAAACCAGCAGTCAACAATGGCAAGATGTGCTTAATTAATTTATTTCTAATAAGCCAGAACCACTCTAAAACTAACATGAAGAGTTTTAAGTTGATTTTCAAACTCATGATTAGTTCATTGGCCTCCAATCAATAGGTGTGATATACACTCAACCGAGTGTCATATATACTCAAATCACGAGTCAAAGAAATTCAAGCAAAGGGTATCTACAATCCAGTAAACTGTAGTGTTGAGCACTACAACAGTTCAGATAGTCTGTGGACAGCTTAACATCAGTAGCGGCCAAAGCTCCCAAGCAATGATTGCAATAGGGTTATGAACTGGAAGTGACACTGGCACAAGTGACTAGAAAACCTAAAATGAAATAAGTGCAATATATTGGTTTTTGGTGCAGTAAAGATAACTGATAGGACAGACAATGTGGAGTCCACGTAAAACTAAGCAATGTTGCCAACTTGCCACCTCAACATTCAGCAGAGATTAAATATACTATCAATTGATGCTCTCTGCACAAAATCAAAGATGTTGACATAGGTAGTTCTTCATTAAATCAGTTATGTTATGCCATTCAAAGCTATTGGGAAATGCTCAGACAGTAATCAGAAAAAGACTGCATATATGAGATACCTTTGTCAAATAGTTGATACTCCCAACAAGTGTCTTTTCATCATCACTGACCAATAGAGGTACTACAACCTGTAGTAGAACCAAAGACCATG